>BCLH01000402.1:84439-107785 GCA_001602315.1 Zoysia pacifica
TGGTGGTATGTACGTGGTCTCATCTTCCTCTCTCACTTGATTTGGAGTCGTCCTCGACTCAAGCACAGATTCAAAACCAGCTATGCCACCGTGCCTTATAGAAATCTCAAAAGGTGGAGGCCACGAGGGTATGTATGTGACCTCATCATCCTCCCTCGCTTTCATAATCGGCGCCAAACCTGTGGGGCCCATTTTCGCGTCGGTTTGGCAAAGATGACCAAAACGTGATATACATATCCAAACTTGGTTTTTGGGTGCAATGGAGTGGATGGAACATGTTTGTCACGAAAACAAAACTTTCATAATCAGCGCTGAAACTGTGCATTGAATACACCTCCATCGGTCCGTTTTCGCGTCGGTTTTTGGATGTGACAAAAACATGATATACATGCCCAAACATGGTTTTTGTTTACCATGGAGTAGATTGGACTTGTTTGGCGTGAATACACAAGTTGCATAATCGACGCACGAACTGGTGCATTTAAAGCACTTGTGGGGCCTGTTTTCGTGTCGATTTTTGAAAGTGACCAAAACAGGATATACATATCCAAACTTAGTTTTTGGGTGCAATGGAGTGGATTGGACATGTTTGGCGTGAAAACGCAATTTTTCCTAATCGACGCACGAACCGGTGCATTTAATGTATCTTTGGGGCCCGTTTTCGCGTCTGTTTTTGAGGGTGACCAAAACATGATTGTCCCAAACTTGGTTTTTGGGTAGAATGGAGTGGAATGGACATGGTTTTCAATGGACTGGATAATTGAAAACACAACTTAATAATTGATGTCGACCGGGGCATTTACTGCATCTATGAGGCCCATTTTTGCGCCGATTTTTGAAAGTTATCAAAACATGATATACGTACCCAAACTTGGTTTATGGGTGTAATGATGTGGATTGGACTGTTTGTCGCAAAAACACAACTTTCATAATCGACGCCGAACTGGTGTATTTAATGCACTTGTGAGGCCCGTTTGTGCCTCAATTTTTGAAGGTGACCAAAATATGATATACATACCCAAACTCGGTTTATGGGTGTAATGGATTGGATTGGACATGTTTGGCGCAAAAAACACAATTTTCATAATCGGCGCACGAACCGGGGCATTTTATGCACCAATGGGGCCTATTTTCGCGCCAGTTTTTGAAGGTGACCAAAACATGATATATATATCTAAACTTTGTTTTTGGGTGCAATGGAGTCGATTGGACATGTTTTTCACGAAAACACAACTTTCATAATCGGTGCCGAACTCCTGCATTTAATGCACTTGTGGGGCCTTTTTTCTCGTCGATTATTGAAGGTGACCAAAACATGATATACATGCCAAACTTAGGTTTTTGGGTGGAATGGAGTGGATGGGACAGGTTTGGCGTGAAAACAATACTTCCATAATCGGCGCCAAACATGTGAATTTAATGCACATCTGTGGCCCGTTTGGATGCCTGTTTTTGAAGTTGACCACAACATGATATACATACGCAAACTTGATTTTTGGGTGCAATGGAGTGGATTGCATATGTTTGTCGCGAAAGCACAACTTGCATAATCAGCGCCGAACCTGTGCATTTAATGCACCTGTGGGGTTGTTTTCGCGCCGATTTTTGAAAGTGTCCAAAACGTGATATACATAGCCAAACTTGATTTTTGGGTGCAACAGAGTGGATTGGACATGTTTGTCACGAAATCACAACATTCATAATCGGCGTCGAACCGGTCCATTTAGTGCACCTATGGGGCCTGTTTTCGCGTCGATTATTTAAAGTGACCAAAACCTTATGTACATAGCCAAACTTAGTTTTTGGGTGCAATGGAGTGCACTGGATATAGTTTTCGTGAAAACACAACTTTCATAATCGGCTCTGGACCAGTGCATTTAATGCACCTGTGGGGCTCGTTTTCATGCTGGTTTTTGAAGGTGATCAAAACATGATATACATAGTCAAACTTGATTTTTGGGTGCAACGGAGTGGATTGGATAGGTTTTTTTTTTGCGAAAACACCACATGGTTTCTGGGTCTCTTGGAGTGGATTGGACAAGTTTGGCCCAAAAACACAAGTTTCATAATCGGTGCACGAGCTTGTACATTTAATGCACCTGTGGGGCCTGTTTTTGCGCCCTTTTTTGAAGGTGACCAAAACATGATATACATAGCCAAAGTTGGTTTTTGGGTGGAATGGAGTGGATGGGACATGTTTTTCACGAAAACACAACTTTATAATCGGCGCCAAAGCGGTGCATTTAATGCACCTGTGGGACCGTTTTCGCGCCACTTTTTGAAGGTGAGCAAAACATGGTATACATAGTGGAACTTGGTTTTGGGATCCAATGGAGAGCATTGGACATGGTTGTCGCAAAAACACAACTTTCATGATCGGCGCACGAACCAGTGCATTTAATGCACCTGTGGAGCATGATTCGTCTCGGTTTTTTAAGGTTACTAAAACATGATATACATACGTAATCTTGGTTTTGGGTGTAATAGAGTGGATAGACCTTTCGCGCGAAAACACAACTTTCATAATCGGAGCCAAACGATGCATTTAATGCACCCATAGGGCCTGTTTTTGCACTGATTTTGAAGGTGACCAAAACTTAATATACATTACCAAACTTAGTTTTAGGGTGCAATGGAGTGGATTGGACATGTTTGTCACGAAAGACAACTTTCATAATCGACGCTGGTCCGCTGCATTTAATGCACCTGTGGGGCCTGTTTTTGCTCCGATTTTTGAAGGCGACCAAAACATAATATACATTGCCAAACCTGGTTTTTGGGTGGAATGGAGTGGATGGGACGTGTTTTTCGCGAAAACATAACTTTCATAATCGGCGCCGAACCGGTGCACTAAATGCACCTGGGGGACCCGTTTTCTCGCCACCTTTTGAACATGAGCAAAACATGATATACATTGTCAAACTTGGTTTTGGGCTCCAATGGAGAGGATTGGATATGGTTGTCGCGAAAACACAACTTTCATAATCGGCGCACGAACCAGTGCATTTAATGCACCTTTGGATACCGATTCGCGTTGGGTTTTTAATGTGACTAAAACATGAAATACATACAAAAACTTGATTTTTGGTTGTAATAGAATGGATTGGACATGTTTCACACGAAAACACAACTTTCGTAATTGGCACCAAATCAGTGCATTTAATGCACCTAAGAGGCTCTTATTCGCGTCGGTTTTTAAGGTGACCAAAACATGTTATACATACCCAAAGTTGGTTTTTGGGTGCAATGGAGTGGATTGGAGTATTTGTCACGAAAACACAACTTTCATAATCAGCGCCGAACCTGTTCATTTAACGCACCTATGGGGCCCGTTTTCACACCGGTTTTTGAAGGTGACCAAAATAGGATATACATAACCAAACTTTGTGGTTTAGATGCAATGGAGTGGATTAGACATGTTTTTCGGGAAAACACAACTTTCATAACCGACGCACGAATCGGTGCATTTAATGCACCTATGGCGCCCGTTTCACGCCGATTTGTGAAGGCGACTGAAACATGATATACGTAGCCAAACTTCATTTTTGGGTGCAGTGGACTGGATTGCACATGTTTGTCGCGAAAACACAAATTTCAAAATCGGTGCATTTAATGCACCTGTGGGACCCGTTTTCGCACCAGTTATTGTACATGATCAAAACATGTTATATATAGTCAAACTTTGTTTTTGAGTGCAATGGAGTGGATTAGACATGTTTGTCACGAAAACACAACTTTCATAATCGGCGCCGAACCTGTGCATTTAATGCACCTGCGGGGCTCGTTTTCGCGCCGATTTTTGAAAGTGGCTTCTGAATGTTGGTCATGCATTAGTTGATCATGCTTTCACTTTGTGGCAACATTTCTATATAACAAAAATATATCCTCTAACATAGAGTGATGCTAAAAATTTTAGCAAAAATTTTTTTGAGAAAAATTTTTGTTGATACATCTTTGAAATCTATGTCTAGTTGTGATGAACACTCTTTGGAGGAGGAGTTTTCTACTGTACCTCCAGTTGCATCTAACATTTTGCAGAAAATTGTGATCAAACAAAAAGATGAAAGTGATACATACAAGGAGAAAGAAGAGATACATAATATTCTATGCATAGCCCAATATGAGATTGATAATAACACGTCAAAAGGTATTGCTGAAAATGAGAAGAAAATTATTGAACATCGACAAAAAAAAGGTGACAATAATTTTGTTGGGTTGAAATTTCTTGGCTATCCTACTTTTGTAAACCAACCGCTAGTATCACCTTTTATCTATTTATCTTTGTCAATGTTTGATTCGCCCACTAGTTCCTGTGATAAGGAAAGGTTGTGTGCTGATATTTTTGTTCTTCCTATGCAACAAGGTGTAAATGAATACGATACTCCTAATTCTTATCTATTCACTAGTGGATTGGACATGGTTTCCATGAAAACACAACTCTCAAAGTCGACGTTGAACTTGTGCATTTAATGCACCTATGGGGCCCGTTTTCGCGCCGGTTTTTGAAGGTGATAAAAATATGATATACGTACCCAAACATGGTTTTTGGGTGTAATGGTGTAGATTGGACATGTTTGTCGCGAAAACACGACTTTTATAATAAAGCTTGAAACGGTGCATTTAATGGACGTGTGGGGCTCGTTTTCGCGCTAGTTTTTTAAGGTGACCAAAACATGATATACGTAGCCAAACTTGGTATTTGGGTGCAAAGGAGTGGATTGGACATGTTGTTCGTGAAAACACAAATTTCATAATGGGCGTCGAACTTGTGCATTTAATGCACCTTTGGGGCTAGTTTTTGCACCGATTTTTGAAGACGACGAAAACATGATATACATACCCAAACTTAGTTTTTGGGTGCAATGGAGTGGATTGGACATATTTTTCGCGAAAACACAACATTCATAATCGACGCCAAACCTGTGCATTCCTGCACCTATGGGCTAGTTTTCGCACCGATTTTTGAAGGCGACCAAAACATGATATACATACCCAAACTTGGTTTTGGGTGTAATGGAGTGGATTGTACATCTGTGGCACCAAAACACAACTTTTATAATCGGAGCACGAAACAGTGCATTTAATGCACGTGCGGGGCTCGTTTTTGCTCCTGTTTTTTAAGGGGACTATAACATGATATACATAGTCGAACATGGTTTTTGGGTGCAATAGAGTGGATCTAACATCTTTTTCATGATAACTCAAATTTCATAATCGATGACGAACCAGAGCATTAATGCACCTATGAGGCTAGTTTTCGCACCGATTTTCGAAGGCGACCAAAACATTATATTAAAAACCAAACTTGGTTTTTGGGTGCAATGGAGTGGGTTGGACATGTTTTTCGTGAAAACACAACTTTCATAATCGACACCAAACCTGTGCATTAATGCACCTATGGGGCTAGTTTTCGCATCGATTTTTGAAGGCGACCAAAACATGATATAGATACCCAAACTTGGTTTTTGAATACAATGGAGTGAATTGAACATGTTTGTCGTGGAAACACAACTTTCATAATCAGCGCGCAAACCAGTGCATTTAACCTGTGTGGTCCGTTTTCGCGCTAGTTTTTGAAGGTGAGAAAAACATGATATACATAGCCAAACTTGGTTTTTGGATCTAATGGAGTGGATTGGACCTGTTTTTTGCAAAAACACGACTTCCATAATCGACGCCGAACCTGTGCATTTAATCCACCTGTGGCGCTAGTTTTTTTATCGATTTTTGAAGGTGGCCAAAACATGATATACATATCCAAACTTAGTTTTTTTGTTGTAATGGGGACCGTTTTCGCGTCGGTTTTTTAAGGTGACGGAAACATGATATACATAGCTAAACTTGGTTTTTGTGTGCAATGAAGTGGATTGCAGATGGTTGTTGCGAAAACATAATTTTAATAATCGAACATGTTTTTTGCGAAAACACAACTTTCATAATCAACATCGAATCGGTGCATTAAATGCACCTGTGAGGCCCGTTTTTGCGCCGGTTTTTGAAGGTGACAAAAACATGATATACGTACCCATAATTCATTTTGGAGTGTAAGGGAGTGGATTTAACATGTTTCGCGAGAAAATACAATTTTCATAATCGGCGCACGAACTGGTGCGTTTAATGCACCAGTGGAGCCTATTTTCTCGTCAGTTTTTTTAGGTGAACAAAACATGATATACATACCCAAACTTGGTTTTTGGGTGCCATGGAGTGGATTGGACATGTTTGTCGCGAAAACACTACTTTCATAATCGGCACCGACCCCGTGCATTTAATGCACCTGTGGGCCCTGTTTTCGCGACGGTTTTTGAAGGTGACCAAAAGATACATAAACTTGGCTTTTGGTTGCATTGGAGTGCATTGTGCATGTTAATCACGAAAACACAACTTTTATAATCGGTGCCTTTAATGCACCTGTGGGGCCTAATTTCGTAAGGGTTTTTAAGGTGACCAAAACATGATATACAAACCCAAATTCGGTTTTTAAGTGCAATGGAGTGAATTGGACATGTTTCTCGTGAAAACACAACTCTCATAATCGACGCATGAACCAGTGCATTTCGTGTCGGTTTTTGCAGGTGAGAAAACATGATATGTATACCCAAACTTGGTTTTTTGGTGCAATGTAGTGGATTGGACATGTTTGTTAGAAAACACAACTTTTGTAATCTGCGGACGAATCGTGCATTTAATGCACCTGTGGGGCCAGTTTTTTCACCTGTTTTTGAAGGTGACAGAAACATGATATACAGACCCATACTTGGTTTTGGGGTGTAATGGAGTTGATTTGACATGTTTCAACTGAAAACACAATTTTCACAATCGGCGCACGAACGGGTGCATTTAATGCACCAGTGGGGCATGTTTTCGCGCCAGTTTTTTAAGGCGACCAAAACATAATATACATACCAAACATGGCTTTTGGGTGCAATAGAGTGGATTGCATATGTTTGTCACGAAAAGACAACTTTCATAATCGGCGTATGAACTGGTGTATTTAATGAACCAGTGGAGTGACGAGGACATCTCTCCTTTAGATACGCACAAGACTCCTCAAATTAGTATTTGATAGGACTTGAGGTGCCCGATCTCTCGGTGAGGTGATAACTATCGATTTGGTGGAGTCGACCCTCATGATTCCACTACAAACGAATAGGTTGGGTGCGCCTTAGCAATCGTAGAACCAACTCTGAATGGTTATTGAGCTCGCTGGACAGGAAGATCAATCTGATCACGAAGATCAATTCCTAAAGCAATCGAAGAACAAGCATGAACAAGATGTGGCAAACTAGGAATCTCCCACAATATGGGGTTTTCATAGCTGTCTAACAGATGGTCGTTGGACACAACTGAAGATCAGAAAGTTTGCATAAGAGTTAAACTATAACAAAAGAAAAGCCAAGTCTTTTTGGTGGTGGCTGAGACCTTTTGATGAGGACATCACTTTCACAGACACAACCAAACCAATTGCACAAGAAGGACCCATGACACGAGCTCGAGCGCGTCAACTTAATTATCAGGTCCAGTCATTTCTCACTGTCTATAGTAGTTCTTCTAAGAATGGGGTACTACTAAATTCTTGTGGTGATTTTGTTATGATTGAGAACATGGGAGGAGCACCAGGACCATCAATCAGGGCTGGAATGTTTCGGCCATAACTTTTCACTCTGGATGTTGTTGAAGGCAAATGAGTACTCATAGTAAAGATCTCAAAGTCTACTTTTAGATGGGTCCAACCTCAGCTTCAAACTCCTCCAAACGTGATTAGAATCAGCCGAAAGGCGTTCGGACCTCCAGTCATGGGCTGAGGCCCATTGTATCTAGTTTAGCCTATTAGGGGCCCTCTCTAAGTTAGGGTTTGAGTCTCCCCACGCCTCCAAGACATCTTTCCACTATATAAACCTGTGGCAGCCGTCATTTGAGGGTGGGTTTTGTTCAGATGCAAGTTTAGCCTTAGCTACTTCCTTGTAAACGCGTGTGTCGACGAGACCACCCGATTTGCTTGATTCAGAACCCCAATTTCGTAATTATATCTAGATCTGTGAGTTGTCTACCTGTTCATCTTGTTCTTGCTTGTTCTCGATTGCTCGTAGGTTCAGGGTTGTTCTTGGCACAGCAAGAACAACAACAAATCGGAGCCGGTGTACCTGTTGCTAAGGCGCAGCAACCCTGTTGGTTGTTATAGTCGGACAGCCAACGTCGAATCCACCCTAAATCGAAGCTATCCTCCTCTCATCGAAAGATTAGGATCAGCCCCTGCCATACCACCTTTAAATATGGTGGAGGACGACCAGAGGATGCTGGGGTCGTCCTCAAACCCTAGGATGCGCCCCTAATGGGCTCAACTTGATACACGGTCCATCGGCCTAAGTTGGGGTGATGCAGCACCTTCTGAATTAGAGCGACAATTGCCACTGACTCAGATGTAAAATGAAGGTGAGGCTGGATCCATTCGAAAGTAGACTTGATTAGCTTTCCAGAATGTACTTAAACACCCAAATTGGATTTCATATGAAGTCATGTCTTTTGTTACAAGTTTGTAATGTCCATGTGTGAATATTTGTATTGACGTCCTCATCAAAGAATCTGATGTCCACATCATCCTTACTCACTTGAATTAGAGTCATCCTCGACTCAAGTTCAGAATATAAAAGTGCCACTCCAATACGCTCTCATGAAATCATAAAGGGTGGAGGCCAGGGAGGTATGTATGTGGTCTCATCATCCTCCCCCACTTGATTTGAAGTCGTCCTCATCTCAAGCACAGGTTCAAAACCAACTATGCCACCGTGCCTTACAGAAATCTCAAAAGGTGGAGGCCATGAGGGTATGTATGTGACCTCATCAGTATTGATGAAACTCACGCACGACAGTTGAGATTAGAGGCAAGCTCGTTACTAAACACTTGTTTTCTTCCTCTGAGAATAGATTGCTACCTAGTAACTTTATCATGATTAGAAACACTGGAGAGAATCGAGTAAAGAATGAAGGACTTGAAGATGCTCAAGATCAGAACCGCACGTTCCACCCTAGAGAAGATCTAAACAACTCGGATTCGAGTCTAACTCGGATTTCAGGTGCAGTCTGCACTAAAACAGATGCTTCGGTCTCATACGAGCACTGTTTTGGACGTTTTAGATATGGTTGGAAAGCTAACAAGATAACGTTTCCAACAGGACTGGTCTCAACTCTAAATTCGACAAGAATTAGTAGAAATCATTAAAACAAGATGACATCCAAAAACTGCCCCGGTGCTGCGACACTTTCTTTTGCCCTTTGAATCGTGTATCTTTTCTTGGCCCATTAGTATTAGAGTTTGCTCCTAAGGTCATCCTAAACTCTATAAATTCAGTAGCCGCCTATATTAGAGATAAGTTTTTGATTAGTTTTCAACTGTTTCCAAATAGTTTTGTTGTTTGACGGTTTGTTGGTTTTCCAACTTTGTGATTAATTCAGATTTCGTAATTGAGTTGCGTTCTTCCTTGTTGTTGCTTGTGTTCTTCGATTTGTAGGCTAAGATTAGCCTTCTTGGCATGGTCAGCCGTGTGCGCACGGGTGATAACCGAAGGAGAAGTGGTGCTGCGATTGCGAGGCTCGAATCGTGTTGATTTGAGGCAGGTTTTTGCAGGTGAGAAAAACATGATATACATACCCAAACTTGGTTTTTGGGTGCAATGGAGTGGATTGGACATGTTTGCTGTGAAAACACAACTCTCATAATTTTGGACGAACCGGTGCCTGTTTTCGCGTCGATTTTTAAAGGTGAGAAAAACAAGAAATACATACTCAAACTTGGTTTTTGGGTGTAATGGAGTGTATTGGACAAGTTGTTCGTGAAAACACAACTCTCATAATCGAGGTTGAACATGTGCGTTTAATGCACCTGTGGGGCCCGTTTTCGCGCCATTTTTTAAGGTGACCAAAACATGATATGTGTACCCAAACTTGGTTTTTGGGTGTAATGGACTAGATTGGACATGTTTCGCGTGAAAATACAACTTTCATAATCGGTGCCAAACCGGTGCTTTTAATTCACCTGTGGGGCCCGTTTTCGCGTTAGTTTTTGAAGATGAGGAAAACATGATATACAACCCAAACATGGTTCTTGGGTACAATGGAGTGGATTGGACATGTTTGTCCTGAAGACACAACTTTCATAATTGACCCATGCACCAGTGCATTTAATTCACATGTGGGACCCGTTTTCGCGCTGTTTTTTGAAGTTGGCCAAGCCATGATATACATACCCAAACTTGGTGTTTGGGTGCAATGGAGTGGATTTGACATGTTTGTCATGAAAATACAACTTTCATAATCGACACACGAATCTGTGCATTTAATTTACCAGTGGGGCCTGTTGTCACGTCGGTTTATGAAGGTGACAAAACCATGATATACGTAGCCAAACTTGGTTCTTGGGTGCAACGGAGCGGATTGCACATGTTTCACGTGAAAACACAACTTTCATAATCGGCGCCGAACCAATGCGTTTCATGCACCGTGGGGCCCGTTTTCGCCCCCGTTTGGAAAGCGACCAAAACATGATGTACATATCCAAACTTGTATTTGGGTGCAACGGAGTGGATTGGACATGTCTGTTACAAAAACACAACTTTCATAATCGACTCAGGAACCGATGCATTTAATGCACCAGTGGTGCCTGTTTTCACGTCGGTTTTTCGTAGGTGATCAAAACATGATATACATAGCCAAACTTGGTTTTTGGGTGCAATGGAGTGGATTGGACATGTTTGTCATGAAAACACAACTTTAATAATCGGCAGCGAACCGGTGCATCTAATGCACCTGTGGGGCCCGTTTTCGCGTCGCTTTTTGAAGGTGACCAAAACATGATATACATAGCCAACCTTAGTCTTTGGGTGCAATGTAGTGGATGTTACAGGCTTGTCGCGAAAACACAACTTTCATAATTGGCCCACGAACCGTTGCATTTAATGCACCTGTGGGGTTTATTTTCACGCTGAATTTTTAAGGTAGCTAAAACATGATATAGACTCCCAAATATAGTTTTTGGGTGTAATGGAATGGATTGGATATGTTTGTCGCAAACACACAACTTTTCTCGTCGGTTTTTTTAGGTGACAAAAATATGATATAAATAGCCAAACTTAGTTTTTGGGTGCAATACAGTGGATTGGACATGTTTGTCACGAAAATACAACTTTTATAATCGGCGCCGAACTGGTGCATTTAATGCACGTGTGAGGCCCGTTTTCACACCGGATTTTGAAGGTGACCAAAACATGATATACATACCCAAACTTGGTTCTTAGGTGCAATGGTGTGGATTGGACCTTGTTTTTATGGGTGCAACAGAGTGGATTGGACATGTTTGTCGCGAAAATACAACCTTGATAATCGACGCACGAACCAATGCATTTAATGCACCAGTGGGGCCCGTGCAAACGGTTTTTGTAGGTGATCAAAACATGATATACATCGCCAAACTTGGTTTTTTGGTGCAATGGACCGGATTGGACATGTTTGTCGCGAAAACACAACTTTCATAATCAACGCCGAATCGGTGAATGCACCTGTGAGGCCTGTTTTCGCGCCGTTTTTTGAATCTAACCAAAACATGATATACATACCCAAAGCTGGTTTTTGGGTGTAATGATTTGGATTGTACATATTTGGTGTGAAAACCCTACTTTCCTAATTAGGGCACGAACCAGGCATTTAATGCACCTGTGGAGCATGTTTCACGTCGGTTTTTGAAGGTGACCAAAATATGATATACATAGCCAAACTTGGTTTTTGGGTGCAATGGAGTGGATGGGACATGTTTCTCTCGATAACACAACTTTCATAGTCGAGGCACAAGCCGATGCATTTAATGCACCTGTGGGGCTTGTTTTCACGCCGGTTTTTGAAGGTGGTCAAAACATGATATACATATACAAATTTGGTTTTTGGGTGCAACGGAGTGGATAGGACCAGTTTCGCGTGAAAACACAACTTTTATAATCGGGGTTGAACTAGTGCATCTCATGCAACTGTGGAGGCTGTTTTCACACCCGTTTTGAAGGTGACCAAAATATGACATACATACTCAAACATAGTTTTTTGGTGCAATAGAGTGGACTGGGCATGTTTGTCATGAAAACAAAACTTTCATAATCAGCTCACGAACTGCTGCAAGAAATGTACTTGTGGGGCCCATTTTCACCTCGGTTTTTGTAGGTGACCAAAATATGATAGGACATGTTTGTCGCAAAGACACAACTTTCAAAATTGGTGCACGAACCGGTGCATTTAATGCACCTGTGGGGCCTGTTTTCACGTCGGTTTTTGAAAGTGGGCAAAACATGATATACATTTCCAAACATAGTTTTTGGGTGCAATGGAGTGGATTGGATTTGTTTGTCGCGAAAACACAACTTTCATAATCGACGCACGAGCCGATGCATTTAATGCACCTATGGGGCCTGTTTCCACGCCGGTTTTAGAAGGTGGCCAAAAGATGATATATGTACCCAAACTAGGTTTTTGGGTGTAATGAAATGGATTGGACAAATATGGTGCAAAAACCCTACTTTCCTAATGGGCGCACGAACCAGTGCATTTAATGCACCTGTGGGGCCCGTTTTCGCGTCGGTTTTTGTGGGTGACCAAAATATGATACAAATAGCCAAACTTGGTTTTTGGGTGCAATGAAGTGGATTGGTCAAGTTTGTCGCGAAAACACAACTATCATAATCGACGTCGAACCGGTGCATTTAATGCACCTGTGCGTCTCGTTTTTGCGCCGCTTTTTGAAGGTGACAAAAACATGATATACATAGCCAACCTTCATCGTCTAGTGCAATGGAGTGGATTGGACACGGTTGTCGCAAAAACACAACTTTCATAATCGACGCACGAGCCGGTGCATTTAATGCACCAGTGGGGTCTGTTTCCACGACGGTATTAGAAGGTGGCCAAAACGATATACATACCCAAACATGGTTTTCAGGTGTAATAGAGTGGATTAGACATGATTCGCGCGAAAAAAAAACTTTCATAATCGACGCCGAACCGGTGCATCTCATGCACCTGTGGGGCCTGTTTTCGCACCCGTTTTGAAGGTGCCAAAACATGTGATGAGGACACCACACCTTCCATTCCAACCATTGATAATCACTCGAGCCCATGCACGTGAGATCAATTATGTGATTCTGCTTATGAATAATGGAGAGGACCCAAATGCAAGGGAAGTCTTGTCAGAAAGTCTTGGACTACTGAACAACCAGTTTGTGACGACGACCACGACCTCAAGCAAACTCCGATTTTGATGTTTAAGTACTTGTTGGAAGGCTCCTCACGTCTCCTTTCCACCGGATCCAGCCTCATCTTCATACCATATCAGAATTAGAGCCAATCATCATTTGAAAACAGAAGGTGCTGCGTCTTCTAAACTTGGGCCATTGGCCCGTGTATCAAGTTGAGCCCATTAGAGGCGTGTCCTAGGGTTTGAGGGTGACCTCAGCACCCCTGTAGTCGTCCTTTCTCTTATTTAAAGGCCCTAGCCGCCGTCAAAACACTTGGGTTTTCTTTTGTTATAGTTTAGCTCTTATGCAAACTTTCTAATCTTCAGTTGTGTCCAACGACCACCTGTTAGACAGCTTTGAGGACCTCATATTATGAGAGATTCCTAGTTTGTCACATCTTGTTCTTGTTTGTTCTTCGATTGCTTACAGGAATTGATCTTTGTGATTAGGTTGATCTTGCTGTCCAGCACGGTTAATAACCATTCGGAGTTAGTTCTGCGATTGCTAAGACTCACACAACCTGTTCATTTGTAGTCGGATCGTGAGGGTCGACTCCACCAAATCGATAGTTATCAGCTCACTGAAAGATCGGGCACCTCAAGTCCTATCAAGTGGTATTAGATTTCAGGTTTCTCAGTGAGATCTCCTCGACAAAAAAGCGAAAAAAATACTTAATTTGTTCCAGCTGAGCCAGACCTTTTGGCCTTTGCATCTTCTTTTTAGTAGTTTGTTTTGTTGAGTTCGTGCTGTATTTGATCGGTTAGAGTTGCTGTTTCAACCGTATATTTACTTTCCATAATCATCTCATTCAACTTTCCATATTCCAAAAATCTGGATGCAATCTGCAAAAGAGAGAACGAATCTAAACAAATCCAGAAACCTTGATCTCACGAAATTTGGAAATAATCAAGGAAAATCAGGAAACAATCTTCCATAATCAAAGTGCAATCCACGAAATCAAATCAAGATCGAAATTTTTTGGAAATAACAGATTCAGTACCAAACAAGGAAAGATAATGCGGCAATGTCACATTTTTTGGGTGGACTAAACCGTGACATTCAAGATATTCTTGATTTCTAAGACTATCACAATATTACGCGTTTATTCCATCTTGCTTGTAAAGATGAACGTCAAGTGCAAGGTCGACAAACGACGACACGAGCTAACTCTTTTGCAAGACAGACCACAACGTTCAAGCCATTCACACCGTCAACTGCTTCACAGCCGGCATCACCATCTCCTGCCAGCAGCAAAACAGTAGTTTCTACACCATATTTGTCCACTACAACAACAACCAAACCACCTCTAGGTAATCCAGCACCTAGAACCTCGGTTGTCTCCCCGGGACGCACAAAAGACATCCAATGTCATCGCTGCAAGGGCTATGGACATGTCATACGAGACTGTCCAAAAAGCGTGTCCTAATTGTTCATGACGATGGTGAGTATTCTTCAGCTAGTGATTTTGATGAAGACACACTTGCTCTGCTTGCCACTAACATTGCAGGACAGGACGAATAACATGTTGCTGCTAATGCTGCTGATAAGTATTTGAGCCTTGTTGTACAATGTGTCCTCAGTACGCAGGTCGCTCCACAATAACAAAACCAACAACACAATCTGTTCCACACTAAAGGTGTCATTCAAGAGAGTTCTATTCGCATAATCATTGATGGGGGAAGCTGTATCAACTTGGCAAGCACAGATATGGTCGAGAAACTTGCTCTCCATACTCGACCGCATCCCCATCCCTATCACATTCAATGGCTCAACCAAGGTGGTAAGATTAAGGTGACACGCTATGTACGCATCCACTTTTTTATGGGTTCGTATCATGATTCTGTTGATTGTAATGTTGTTTCGATGCAAGCATGCTCTTTGCTGCTTGGTAGACCATGGCAATACGATACTGATTGTGTGCACCATGGCCGCATGAACCAATACTCACTCATCTTTAAGGGCAAGAAAATTATTTTGCATCCTATGTCCCCAAAACAGATAATTAAGGATGAACTTGCTAGAGCAAACAGAGAGAACAAACATAGTGATTCGCAAATTTTGCAAAAAGAAATTAAACAAAAAGCTCCTGTTTTGCTAGCCACACATAATGATCTTGATGAGTGCAATGATGCTAGTCTTCCTTTCTATGCTCTCATGTGTACACATGTATTGTTCTCACTTGATGATGTGCCGCCTGTTGTTGTACCACCAGCTGTTACTAAGCTTTTGCAGGACTTCTCTGATGTTTTTCCGAATGATGTCCCTGCTGGTCTTCCTCCTCTTCGTGGCGTTGAACACCAGATTGATCTCATTCCAGGATCATTATTGCCAAACCGCGCGCCATACCGCACTAACCCAGAGGAAACAAAAGAAATTCAGCGTCAAGTACAAGAATTGCTTGATATGGGATATATTTGTGAGTCTCTTAGTCCTTTTGCTGTTCCTGTTTTGTTAGTGCCCAAGAAGGATAGTTAAAGGTGCATCTGCATTGATTATCGTGCATTTAAAGCACCTGTAGAGCCCGTTTTTGCGTCGTTTTTTGAAGGTGCCAAAACATGATATACATAGTCAAACTTGGTTTTTGGGTACAATGGCGTGGATTGGACATGTGTGTCGTGAAAATATAACTTTCATAATCGGCACCGGTTTTTGAAGGCGGCAAAACGAGATATACATACCCAAACTTTGTCTTTGGGTGTAATGGAGTTGATTTGACTTGTTTCACGCGAAAACACAACTTTCATAATCTGCGCCAAACCGGTGCATCTAATGCACCTGTGGCGCCTGTTTTCGCGTCGGTTTTGTAGGTGACGAAAACATGATATATGTTCCCAAACTTGGTTTTTCGGTGGAATAGAGTGGATTGGACATGTTTGTCGCGAAAACACAGCTTTCATAATCAGCACAAGAACCGGTGCATTTAAAACACCTGTTGGGCTCGTTTTTTCGCCATTTTTTAAAGGTGACCAAAACATGATATACAAACTCAAACTTGGTTTTTGGGTGCAATGGGGTGGATTGGACATGTTTGTCATGAAAACACAACTTTCATAATCGGCGCCAAACCTCTGCGTTTACTGCACCTGTGGGGCCCGTTTTCACTTCGATTTTTTAAGGTGCCAAAAACTAGATATACAAGGCCAAACTTGATTTCTGTGTTCAAAGAGTGGATTAGACATGTTTGTCACAAAAACACAACTTTCATAATCGACGCCGAACACATGCATTTAAATGGGTGGAATTCATTGAGTCTTTTCCTTATGTTATGAAGCATAAGAAAAGGAAAGAAAATGTGGTTACTGATGCTTTATCTCGTCGCTACACTATGCTGTCACAATTGGATTTTATAATTTTTGGGCTGCAAACTATGAAGGACCAGTATTGTCTTGACCCTAATTTCAAAGACATTATTTTGAATTGCAAAGAGGGCAGAACATGGGGAAAATACTTTTTGGATGATGGATTTTTGTTCCGTGCTAACAAGTTATGCATTCCAGCAAGTTCGATTCGTCTTTTGGTGCTATAGGAAGCACATGTAGGTGTTCTCATGGGACATTTGGTGTTAAGAAGACGGGGGACATCCTTGCAAATCATTTCTTTTGGTCGAAGATGCGACGTGATGTGGAAAGATTTGTCGCTCGCTGCACCGCCTGTCACAAAGCTAAGTCACGAATCAACCCCCCACGGTTTGTACGGTCCTCTTCCCATCCCTACTGATCCTTGGGAGGATATTTCAATGGATTTCATTTTAGGACTGCCTAGAACTAAGAAGGGGAGGGACAACATCTTTGTAGTTGTTCATAGATTCTCTAAAATGGCTCACTTCATTCCTTGTCACAAGAGTGATGATGCGACTAATGTTGCTGATTTGTTCTTTCGCGAAGTTGTTCACTTACATGGGGTGTCAAAAACAATAGTTTCAGATCGTGATACAAAATTTCTTAGCCACTTCTGGAGAACTCTATGGACTAAATTGGGGACAAAATTACTTTTCAGCACAACATGTCATCTCCAAACTGATGGTCAAACTGAGGTAGTCTTCCTTACATGCTCCCATGTATACACATGTATTGGTCTCACTTGATGATGTGCCGCCTGTTGTTGTACCACCAGCTGTTACTAAGCTTTTGTGGGACTTCTCTGATGTTTTTCCGAATGTGATGCTAGTGGAATTGGGTTAGGCGGCGTTTTATTGCAGGAAGAAAAACCAGTCGCATATTTTAGCGAGAAATTAAACAGCGCCAGTTTGAACTATTCCACTTATAATAAAGAAGTTTTTGCGTTGGTTCGAACTCTTCAACCATGGCAGCACTACTTGTATCCTAGGGAATTCATTATTCATTCAGATCATGAATCTTTGAAACACATTCGTAACCAATCAAATCTGAACTGTAAGCATGGTAAATGGGTGGAATTCATTGAGTCTTTTCCTTATGTTATCAAGCATAAGAAAGGGAAAGAAAATGTGATTGCTGATGCTTTATCTCGTCACTACACTATGCTCTCACAATTTGATTTTAAAATTTTTGGGCTGCAAACTGTGAAGGACCAGTATTGTCTTGACCCTAATTTCAAAAACATTATTTTGAATTGCAAAGAGGGCAGAACATGGGGAAAATACTTTATGGATGATTGGATTTTTGTTCCGTGCTAACAAGTTATGCATTCCAGCTAGTTCGATTCTCTTTTGCTGTTACAGGAAGCACATGATGGTGGACTCATGGGACATTTTGGTGTTAAGAAGACGGAGGACATCCTTGCAGATCATTTCTTTTGGCCGAAGATGCGACGTGATGTGGAAAGATTTATCGCTCGCTGCACCGCCTGTCACAAAGCTAAGTTACGAATCAACCCCCACGGTTTGTGCAGTCCTCTTCCCATCCCTCCTGATCCTTGGGAGGATATTTTAATGGATTTCATTTTAGGACTGCCTAGAACTAAGAGGGGAGGGACAGCATATTTGTAGTTGTTGGTAGATTCTCCAAAATGGCTCACTTCATTCCTTGTCACAAGAGTGATGATGCGACTAATGTTGCTGATTTGTTCTTTCGCGAAGTTGTTCGCTTACATGGGGTGCCAAAAACAATAGTTTCAGATTGTGATACAAAATTTCTTTGCCACTTTTGGAGAACTCTGTGGAACAAAATGGGGACAAAATTACTCTTCAGCACCACATGTCATCTCCAAACTGATGGTCAAACTGAGGTAGTCTTCCTTACTATGCACTCATATGTACACATGTATTGTTCTCACTTGATGATGTGCCGCCTGTTGTTGTACCACCAGCTGTTACTAAACTTTTACAGGACTTCTCTGATGTTTTTCTGAATGATGTCCCTGCTGGTCTACCTCCTCTTCGTGGCATTGAACACCAGATTGATCTCATTTCAAGATCATCATTGCCGAACCGTGCGCCATACCGCACTAACCCAGAGGAAACAAAAGAAATTCAGTGTCAAGTACAAGAATTGCTTGATAAGGGATACATTCATGAGTCTATTAGTCCTTGTGCTGTTCCTGTTTTGTTAGTGCCCAAGAAGGATGGTTCATGGTGCATGTGCATTGATTTGTCGTGCCATTAATAACATAACAATTCGCTATGGGGCTAGGGGACCCGTTTTCGCACCGATTTTTTTAAGGTGACCAAAACATGATATTCATACCCAAACTTGGTTCTTGGGTGCAATGGAGATGTTTGTCGAGAAAACACAACATTCATAATCGGCACCTTCGGGGCCCGTTTTCACGATGGTTTTTGAAGGTGACCAAAACATTATATACATACCCAAACTTGGTTTTTGTGTGTAATAGACTGGATAGGACATGTTTGTCGCGAAAACACAACTTTAATAATTTGTGCTGAACCAGTGCATTTAATGCACCTGTGGGGCCCGTTTTTGCACAAGTTTTTGATGGTCACCAAAACATGATATACATACCTGAATTTTGATTTTGGGTGCATTGGGGTGAATTCGACATGTTTTTCGTGAAAACAGAACTTTCATAATCGAAGTCCAATCTGTGCATTTAATGCACCTGTGGGGCTCGGTTTCGGGACGATTTTTGAAGGTGACCAAAACATGATATACAAACCCAAACTTAGTTTTTGGGTGTCATGCAGTGGATTGTACATGTTTTTCATGAAAACACAACTCTCATAATCGGCGCTGAACCTATGCATTTAATGCACCTGTGGGACCTGTTTTAACCCCGATTTTTGAAGCTGAGCAAAACTTGATATACATACCCAAACATAGTTTTCGGGTGCAATAGAGTGGATAGGACATGTTTGACACGAAAACACAACTTTTATAATCAAAGCACGAAACGGTGCATTTAATGGACACGTGGGGCTCGTTTTCGTGTCAGTTTTTTAAGGTGATCATGATATACATAGCCAAACATGGTTTTTGGGTGCAATGGAGTGGATTGGACAAGTTGTTCGTGAAAACACAACTTTCATAATCGACGCCGAACCTGTGCATTTAATGCAGCTGTGTGGCCCGTTTTTGGGCCGATTTTTTAAGTGACCAAAACGTGATATACATACCCAAACATGGTTTTTGGGTGTCGTAGAGTGCATTGGACATGTTTGACTGAAAACACAAGTATCATAACCGGCGCATGAAGCGGTGCATTTAATGAACCTATGGGGCCCGTTTTCACCCAGATTTTGAAGGTGAACAAAATATGATATACATACCCAAACTTAGTTTTTGTGTGTAATGGAGTGCATTGGATATGTTTATTCGTGAAAACAGAACTTTTCATAATCGGCGCCGAACCTAAGCATTTAATGCACACATAGGCCTATTTTCGTGTCGATTTTTGATGGTGTCCAAAACGTGATATACATACCTAAATTTGGTTTTTGGGTGTTATGCAGTGGATTGGACATGGTTTTCAAGAAAACATAACCCTCAAAATCGATGCAGAACCTGAGCATTTAATGCACCTCTCGGGCCCGTTTTCGCGTCGGTTTTTGAAGGTGATCAAAACATGATATACATATCCAAACTTTGTTTTTGGGGTGAATGGTGTGGAATAAACATGTTTGTTGTGAAAACACAACTTTCATAATTGGTGCACGAACCGGTGCATTTAATGCACCTGTGGGGCCCTGTTTTCGCGTCGGTTTTTGAAGGTGACCAAAACTTGATAAACATACCCAAACTTGGTTTTTGGTGTCGTAGAGTGTATTGGACATGGACAGTTTTAATTTGTAGCAAGGATTAGGACAATCAAATCAGCAAATGCAAAGTTGAATAAGTGTTCAACAACGATATAGTGCTGGTCCTAGGCTAAACCCTGCTAGAGACGCTAGCCTAGACACAAAGATAGTCCAGCAAATGATACAAAAGGCTCAGAATAGTAGCAACTAAAACACGCAGCACTTCTCTCTTTTTTTTCAATTCTTTAACTTTTTTTTTGTGCAACTTCTCTCTTTTTTCCTTTTATTTTATTTTCTTTTACGATTGGGATGAACAAAAAAAAGTGCAGCTAGCAGATAGGATATCGTAGATCTCTTTTACGATTGGGACACGGTCGGGTGGTATTTTATGGCAAGTATGGTTCCGTTGGAAAGATAACACGGAGATCCTTTCAAGTTGTATAAAAATGTGCCAAACAAACAACAGATTGCGGAGATATGGTTGTTTTCTTCCTCACCAAAATCTGGTAACCGAATTTGTTATTTGCAACAAATTCAGATCTGAATTGATTTCTTCCTTCTATTGTAGATATGAGCCAGAAACTGACAAGAACTCGAAACTCTAATGGATTAAACGCAAAGACCAACAACATGACACGATGATGTAACCACGAATTCAACAAAGCAAATTATTGAAAATAGCGATGCACAGGCTCAAAGGGAGCGGAATGATTCAATATTTTTTTTGTATGGCTTTTATGTGGACAGTGGGAAAATGAATGAAACGATAAATGAGATGGGATAAATCTCACCGAGCAACGTGGGAAACCGAGCGTGTCCTAATTGTTCATGATAATGGTGAGTATTCTTCAGCTAGTGATTTTGATGAAGACACTCTTGCTCTGCTTGCCACTAACATTGCAAGACAGGATGAAGAACATGTTGCTGCTAATGCTGCTGATAAGTATTTGAGCCTTGTTGTACAACGTGTCCTCACAACGCAGGTCGCTCCACAAGATCAAAACCAACGACACAATCTGTTCAAGAGAGGTCTATTCGCATAATCATTGATGGGGGAAGCTGTAACAACTTGGCAAGCACAGATATGGTCGAGAAACTCACTCTCCATACTCGACCGCATCCCCATCCCTATCACATTCAATGGCTCAACCAAGGTGGTAAGATGAACGTGACACGCTCTGTAGGCATCCACTTTTCTATGGGTTCATATCATAGTTCTGTTGATTGCGATGTTGTTCCGATGCAAGCATGCTCTTTGCTACTTGGTAGACCGTGGCAATACGATACTGATTCTGTGCACCATGGCCGCACGAACCAATACTCACTCACCTTTAAGGGCAAGAAAATTATTTTGCATCCTATGTCCCCAGAACAGATAATTAAGGATGAACTTGCTAGAGCAAACAGAGTGAACAAACATAGTGATTCACAAATTTTGCAAAAAGAAATTAAACTAAAAGCTCCTGTTTTGCTAACCACACATGCTGATCTTGATGAGTGCAATGATGCTAGTCTTCCTTACTATGCTCTCGAGTGTACACATATTGTTCTCACTTGATGATGTGCCGCCTGTTGTTGTACCACCAACTGTTACTAAGCTTTTGCAGGACTTCTCTGATGTTTTTCTGAATGATGTCCCTGCTGGTCTTCCTCCTCTTCGTGGCATTGAACACCAGATTGATCTCATTCCAGGATCATCATTGACGAACCGCGCGTCGTACCGCACTAACCCAGAGGAAACAAAAGAAATTCAGCGTCAAGTACAAGAATTGCTTGATAAGGGATACATTCCTGAGTCTCTTAGTCTTTGTGCTGTTCCTGTTTTGTTAGTGCCCAAGAAGGATGGTTCATGGCGCATGTGCATTCATTGTTGTGCCATTAATAACATAACAATTTGCTATCATCACCCTATACCAAGGTTAGACGATATGCTTGATGAGTAAGTGGCACTGTTCTATTCTCTAAGATTAATTTGCATAGTGGGTATCATCAAAAAAACACAACTTTCATAATCGACGTAGAACAGGTGCGTTCAATGCACCTGTGGGGCCCGTTTTTGCGCAGCTTTTTAAAAGTGACCAAAACATGATATACATAGCCAAACTTGGTTTTCAGGTGTAATGGAGTGGAACATGGTTGTCAAAAAAACACAACTTTCATAATCGACGCACGAACCGAAGCATTTAATGCATCTGTGGGGTCTGTTTTCACGTCGGTTTTTGAAGCTGGCTAAAACATGATATACATACCCAAACTTAGTCTTTGGGTGTAATGGAGTTGATTCGACATGTTTGGCGTGAAAACACAACTTTCATAACGGCGCTAAACCTGTTGATGAGGACATCACTTCCACAGACACAACCAAACTAATTGCACAAGAAGGACCCATGACACGAGCTCGAGCGCGTCAACTTAATTATCAGGTCAAGTCATTTCTCGCTGTCTATAGTAGTTCTTCTCAGAATGGGGTACTACTAAATCCTTGTGGTGATTTTGTTATGATTAGGAACATGGGAGGAGCACCAGGACCCAAAAGCAGGATCGGATCATCAATCAGGGCTGGATTGTTTCGGTCATAACTTTTCACTCCGGATGTTGTTGAAGGCAAATGAGTACTCATAGGAAAGATCTCAAAGTCTACTTTCAGATGGGTCCAATCTCAGCTTCAAACTCCTCTAGACGTGATCAGAATCGTCAGAAAGGCGTTCGGACCTCCAGTCATGGGCTGAGGCCCATTGTATCCAGTCTAGCCCATTAGGGGCCCTCTCTAAGTTAGGGTTTGAGTCCCCCCACGCCTCCAGGACGTCTTCCCACTATATAAACCTGTGGCAGCCGTCATTTGAGGGTGGGTTTTGTTCAGATGCAAGTTTAGCCTTAGCTACTTCCTTGTAAACGCGTGTGTCGACG
>BCLH01000402.1:111323-130751 GCA_001602315.1 Zoysia pacifica
TACCTGTTTGCTTTCCACCAAATCTGATCTGCAAGAGTTTGATGTGTCCACTGATGTTTGCTATGCTTTGATTTGCAAAGAAACTTTGTTTTCACTTGAGGATATACCTATCTCTTTGCCTCCTGCTGTTACTAACCTTTTGCAGGAGTATGCTGACGTCTTTCCAAAGGAGGTGCCACCGGGGCTGCCACCAATTCGAAGAATTGAGCACCAGATTGACCTCATCCCCGGAGCCTCCTTGCCGAACCGTGCTCCATATAGGACCAATCCGGAGGAAACCAGAGAGATACAGTGCCAGGTGCAAGAACTGCTTGACTAAGGTTACATTCAAGAATCACTTAGCCTCTGTGCTGTACCTGTTCTTCTAGTTCCTAAGAAAGATGGATCTTGGCGAATGTGTGTGGACTGTAGGGCGATTAATAATATAACAGCTAGATATCACCATCCGATTCCTCGATTAGCTGACATGCTTGATGAACTGAGTGGCTCAAATGTGTTCTCTAAGATTGATTTACGTAGTGGCTACCACCAGATTCGCATGAAGTTAGGAGATGAATGGAAAACTGCTTTTAAAACCAAGTTCGGTTTATATGAGTGGTTGGTCATGCCTTTTGGTCTCATCAATGCACCCAGCACTTTCATGAGATTAATGAATGAAGTTTTACGTGCTTTCATTGGACGTTTTGTTGTGGTGTACTTTGATGACATACTGATATATAGCAGCACGCGAGAGGACCATTTTTCTCATTTACGTGCTGTATTTGATGCTTTACGTGATGCTCGTTTATTTGGTAACATTGAGAAGTGCACCTTTTGCATGTATCGAGTCTCTTTTCTTGGCTATGTTGTGACTCCACAGGGAATTGAAGTTAATCAAGCTAAGGTTGACGCGATTCACAGCTGGCCAGTTCCCACAACAGTTACACAAGTGAGGAGTTTTCTAGGACTTGCTGGGTTCTACCGCCGCTTCGTGAAGGATTTCAGTACCATATCAGAGTTAGAGCCAATCGTCATTTAAAAACAGAAGGTGCTAAGTCACCTAAACTGGGGCCGTTGGCCCGTGTATCAAGTTGAGCCCATTAGAGGCGCGTCCTAGGGTTTGAGGGTGACCTCAGAACCCCTGTGGTCATCCTTTCTCCTATTTAAAGGCTCCAGCCGCCACCAAAACACAGTGATTTTCTTTTGTTATAGTTTAGCTCTTATGCAAACTTTCTGATCTTCAGTTGTGTTCAACGACAGCTTTAAGAACCCTATATTGTGAGAGATTCCTGGTTTGCCACATCTTGTTCTTGCTTGTTCCTCGATTGTTTGCAGGAATTGATGATCAGGTTGATCTTGCTGTCCAGCATGGTCAATAACCATTCAGAGTTGGTTCAGCGATTACTAAGGCGCACTCGACCCGTTTGTTTGTAGTCGGATCGTGAGGGTCGACTCCACCAAATCGATAGTTATCATCTCACCGAAATATCGGGCACCTCAAGTCCTATCAACGGGTGCATTAAACGCACAGGTTCGGCGCTGATTATGAAAGTTGTGTTTTCACGACAAACATGTCCAATCAAGTTTTGGTATGTGTATCAAGTTTTGGTCACTTTAAAAAACAGGCGCGAAAATAGGCCCCATAGGTGTATTAAATGCACAGGTTTGGCGCCAATTATGAAAGTTGCGTTTTTGTGTGAAACATATCCAATCAATTCCATTACACCAAAAAATGAAGTTTGGGTATGTATATCATGTTTTGGCCCCCTTCAGAAACCGACGTGAAAACAGGCCGCACAGGTGCATTAAATGTCCCGGTTCGTGCGTCGATTATGAAAGTTGAGTTTTCGTGATAACCATGTCTAATCCACTCCATTGCACCCGAAAACCAAATTTGGCAATGTATATCATGTTTTGGTCACCATCAAAAAGCGGCGCAAAAACAGGCCCCACAGGTGCATTAAATGCACTTGTTCAGCGTCGATTATGAAAGTTGTGTTTTCGCGACAAACATATGCAATCCACTCCGTTGCACCCAAAAACCAAGTTTGTCTTTGTATATCAAGTTTTGGTCACCTTAAAAAACCGACGCGAAGACAGACCCCACAGGTGCATTAAATGCACCGGTTCGGCGCCGATTATAGAAGTGTATTTTCGGGACAAACATGTCCAATCCACTCCATTGCACCCAATAAGCAAGTTTGGCTATGTATATCACGTATTGGTTACTTTCAAAAACTTTGTTCGGCGTAAAAACAGGCCCCACAGGTGCATTAAATGGCCCGGTTCGTGCGTCGATTATGAAAGTTTTGTTTTCGTGACAACTATGTCTATTCCACTACACTGCACCCGAAAACTATGTTGGCCTATGTATATCACGTTTTGGTCACCTTAAAAACTGGAACGAAAACAAGACCCGTATGTGAATTAAATATGCACCGGTTCGAGCGTCGATTATGAAAATTGTATTTTTGTGCCAAACGTGTCCAATCCACTCCATTGGACCCAAAAACCATGTTTGGGAATGTATATCATATTTTGGCCACCTTAAAAAATCGACTTGAAAATAGGCCCTACAGGTGCATTAAATGCCCCGGCTCGTGCGTCGATTATGAAAGTTGAGTTTTCCTGACAACCATGTCAAATCCACACCATTGCACTGGAAAATCAAGTTTGGCGATGTATATCTTGTTTTCGTCACCTTCAAAAAGCAGCGCGAAAACAGGCCCCACAGGTGCATTAAAAGCACCGGTTCGTGCGTCGATTATAAAAGTTGTGTTTTCGCGACAAACATGTGCAATCCCTCCATTGCACCCAAAAACCAAGTTTGGCTATGTATATCAAGCTTTGGTCACCTTAAAAAACCAATACAAAAACAGGCCCCACAGGTTCATTAAATGCACCGGTTCAGAGCGGACTATGGAAGTGTGTTTTCGGGACAAACATGTCGAATCCACTCTGTTGTCCCCAATAAGCAAGTTTGGCTATGTATATCACAATTTGGTCACCTTCAAAAACTTGGTTCGGCGCAAAAATGGCCCCACTGGTGCCTAAACGCACTGGTTCGGCGTCGATTATGAAAGTTATGTTTTTACGACAAACATGTCCAATCTACTCCATTGCAAGAAAAAACCAAGTTTGCGTATGTATATTGTGTTTTGGTCACCTACAAAAACCGGCGCGAAAACGAGGCCCAGAGGTGCATTAAATGCACCGGTTCGCTGCCGATAATGCAAGTTGTATTCTTGCAACAAGCATGTCAAATCCACTCCATTGCACCCAAAAGTTTGGGTATGTATATCATGCTTTGGTCACCATCAAAACCGACGCGAAAACGGGCCTCAGAGGTGCATTAAATGCACCGGTTTGGCGCCGATTATGAAAGTTGTATTTCCGCGACAAACTAGTCCGCTCCACTCTGTTGCACCCAAAAATCAAGTTTGGGTATGTATATCATGTTTTGCTCACTTTCAAAAACCAGCGCGAAAACAGGCCCCACAAGAGTATGCACAGGTTCGGCGCCGATTATGAAAGTTGTGTTTTTGCGTGAAACATGTCCCATCAACTCCATTACATCCAAAAAGGAAGTTTGGGTATGTATATCTAGTTTTGGCCCCCTTAAAAAACTGAAGTGAAAACAGGCCCCACAGGTGCATCAAATGTCCCGGTTCGTGTGCCGATTATAAAATTCGTGTTTTCATGACAACCATATCTAATCCACTCCATTACACCCGAAAACCAAGTTTGGCTATGTATATCATGTTTTGGTCTCCTTAAAAAATCAATACGAAAACAGGCCCATAGGTTAATTAAATGCTCCGGTCCGTGCGTCGCTTTTGAAAATTGGGTTTTCATGACAAACATCTCCAATACACTCCATTACACCCAAAAACAAAGTTTGGGTACGTACATCATGTTTTGGTCACGTTAAAAAATCGGCGCGAAAACGAGCCCCACAGGTGCATTAAATGCACCAATTCGTGCGCCGATTATAAAACTTATGTTTTCGCGACAAACATGTCCAATCCACTTCATGGTACCAAAAAACGAAGTTTGGGTATGTATATCATGTTTTGATCACCAACAAAAACCAGGTCGAAAACAGGCCTCACAGGTGCATTTAATGCAGCGGTTCGGCGTCGATTATGAAAGTTGTGTTTTCGCGACAAACATGTCCAATCCACTCCGTTGCACCCAAAAATCAAGTTTGGGTTTTGGTATGGCAGGGGCTCATCCCGATCTTTCGATGAGAGGAGGATAGCTTCGATTTGGGGTGAATTCGACGTTGGCTGTCCAACTACAACAACCAACAGGGTTGCTGCGCCTTAGCAACAGGTACACCGGCTCCGATTTGTTGTTGTTCTTGCTGTGCCAAGAACAACCCTGAACCTGCGAGCAATCGAGAACAAGCAAGAACAAGATGAACAGGTAGACAACTCACAGATCTGGATATAATCACGAAATTGGGGTTCTGAATCAAGCAAATCGGGTGGTCTCGTCAACACACGCGTTTACAAGGAAGTAGCTAAGGCTAAACTTGCATCTGAACAAAACTCACCCTCAAATGACGGCTGCCACAGGTTTATATAGTGGGAAGATGTCTTGGAGGCGTCGGGGGATTCAAACCCTAACTTAGAGAGGGCCCCTAATGGGCTAAACTGGATACAATGAGCCTCAACCCATGACGGGAGGTCCGAACGCCTTTCCGCCGATTCTGATCACGTCTGGAGGAGTTTGAAGCTGAGGTTGGACCCATCTGAAAGTAGACTTTGAGATCTTTTCTATGAGTACTCATTTGCCTTCAACAACATCCGGAGTGAAAAGTTATGACCGAAACAATCTAGCCCTGATTGATGGTCCGATCTTGCTTTATGGTCCTGGTGTTCCTCCCATGTACCCAATCATAACAAAATCATCACAAAGGTTTAGTAGTACCCCATTCTGAGAAGAACTACTATAGACAGTGAGAAATGACTTGACCTGATAATTAAGTTGACGCGCTCGAGCTCGTGTCATGGGTCCTTCTTGTGCAATTGGTTTGGTTTTGTCTGTGGAAGTGATGTCCTCGTCAGGTTTGTATAACATTTTTTGGTCACCTTTAAAAACCGGAGCAAAAACAAGCCCCACAGGTGCATTAAATGCACAGATTCGACGCCGATTATGAAAGTTATGTTTTCGCGACAAACATATACAGTCTAGTCTATTGCATCCAAAAATCAAGTTTGAGTATGCATATCATATTTTGGTCACCTTCATAAAAGTGCGTAAAAACGGGCCCCACAAGTGCATTAAATGCACCAGTTCGTGCGCCGATTATGAAACTTGTGTTTTCGAGCGAAACATGTCGAATCAACTCTATTACACCCAAAGACTAAGTTTGGGTATGTATATCATGTTTTGGGCACCTTCAAAAACAGTCGTGAAAACAGGCACCACAGATGCATTAAATGCTTCGGTTCGTGTGCCGATTATGAAAGTTGTGTTTTGCCGACATCCTTGTCGAATCCACTCCATTGTACCTGAAAACCAAGTTTGGGTATTATATCATGTTTTGGTCACCTTCAAAAACCGATGCGAAAACGAGCGTCACAGGTGCATTTGGTTTGGCACCGATTATGAATTGTTGTTTTCCCGAGAAACACGTCCAATCAACTCCATTACACCCAAAAACTATGTTTGGGTATGTATATCATGTTTTAGCCACCTTCAAAAACCGACGTGGAAACAGGCCCCACAGGTGCATTAAATTCCTCGGATCGCGCGCCGATTATGAAAGTTACGTTTTCGCGACAACCTTGTCTAATCCACTCCTTTGCACCTGAAAACAAAGTTTGGCTATGTAAATCATGTTTACGTCACCTTCAAAAAGCGGCGTGAAAACGGGCCCCACGGCTGCATTAAATGCACCTGTTCGACGTCGATTATGAAAGTTGTGTTTTTGCGACAAACATGTCCAATCCACCGTTGTACCCAAAAATCATGTTTGGCCATGTATATCAAGTTTTGGGCACTTTAAAAAACCGACGTGAAAACGGGCCCCACAAGTGCAGTAAACGCACAGGTTCAGCACGGATTATGAAAGTAGTGTTTTCGCGCCAAACATGAAAAATCCGTTCCATTGCACCTAAAAACGAAGTTTGGGTATGTATAACATGTTTTGGTCACCGTAAAAAATCAGCACGAAAACGAGGTCTACACGTGCAGTAAAGGACCAGTTCGTGCGTCCATTATAAAACTTGCGTTTTCGTGCGAAACATGTCCAATCCACCTCATCGCACCCATAAACCAAGTTTGGGTATGTATATCATTTTTTGATCACCTACAAAAACCAGCGTGAAAACGAGCCTCACAAGAGCATTAAAAGCACCAGTTCGTGTGCCGATTATGAAAGTTGTCTTTTCGCAAAACACATGTCCAATCCACTTCATTGCACCCAAAAACCAAGTTTGGCCATGTATATCAAGTTCTGGTCACCCTAAAAAACTGACGCAAAAACGGGCCCCACAGGTGCATTTAATGCACCTCTTCGGCGCCGATTATAAAAGTTGTGTTCTCACGGAAAACATATCCAATCCACTCTGTTGTATCCAAAAATCAAGTATGGGTATGTATATCATGTTTTAGTCACCTTTAAATCTAGTGCGAAAATGAGCCCCACAGGTGCATTAAATGCACAGGTTCGGTGTCGATTTTGAAAGTTAGGTTTTCACGACAAACACGTACAATCCAGTCCCTTGCACCCAAAAAATTATGTTTGGCTATATCATGTTTTGGTCATCAAAAACTGACGCGAAAACGAGCCCCACAAGTGCATTAAATGCACCGGTTTGGCGCCGATTATGAAAGTTGTGTTTTCACGACAAACATGTCCAATCCACTCAATTGCACCCAAAAACCGAGTTTGGCTATGTATATCATGTTTTGGTCCCCTTAAAAAATCGGCACAAAAACAGGCCCCATAGGTGAATTAAATGCACCGGTTCGTGTGCGGATTATTAAAATTGTTTTTTCGCTTCAAACATGTTCAATCCACTCCATTACACCCGAAAACCAAGTTTGAGTATGTATATCACGTTTTGGTCACATTCAAAAAATGAAGCGAAAAAGATTTCCGGAGGTCCATTAAATGCACCGGTTCGTGCGCCGATTATGAAAGTTGTTCTTTCGTGCGAAACATGTCGAATCAACCCCATTACAACCAAAAACATGTTTGGGTACGTATATCATGTTTTGGCCACCTTCAAAAACCGGTGCCGATTATGAAAGTTGTCTAATCCACTCTGTTGTACACAAAAATCATGTTTGGCCATGTATATCTAGTTTTTGGCCCTTAAAAAACCGAAGCGAAAACGGGCCCCACAGGTATAGTAAATGCACAGGTTCAGCGCGGATTATGAAAGTTGTGTTTTCGCGACAAACATGTCCAATCCACCCCATTGCACCCAAAAACCAAGTTTGAGTATGTATATCATGTTTTGTTCACCTTCAAAAATGGCGCGAAAACGGCCCCACAGGTGCTTTAAATGCACCGGTTCTTGTGCCGATTTTGAAAGTTGTGTTTTTGCGACAAACATATCCAATCCACAACATTGCCCCAAAAAATCAAGTTTGGGAAGGTATATCACATTTTCGTCACATACAAAACCGAAGCGAAAACGGGCGTCACAGGTGCATTAAATGCACCGGTTTGGCGCCGATTATGAAAGTTGTGTTTTCGCGCGAAACATGTCAAATCTACTCCACTACACGCAAAGATAAAGTTTGGGTAGGTATATCATGTTTTGGCACCTTCAAAAAACGGCGCGAAAAAGGGCCTCACAGGTGCTTTAAATGCATCGGTTCATGCGCCGATTATGAAAGTTGTGTTTTCAGGACAAACATGGGCAACCCACTCCATTACACCCAAAAACCATGTTTGTGTACGTATATCATGTTTTCGTCACCTACAAAACCAGCACAAAAAGGGGGTCCACAGGTGCATTAAATGCACCGGTTTGACGCCGATTATGAAAGTTTTGTTTTCACGCCAAACATATCCAAATCAACTCCATTAGACCGAAAAACCAAGTTTGGGTATCTATATCATGTTTTGGCCACTTTCAAAAACCGACGTGAAAACAGGCCCACAGGTGCATTAAATGCCTTGGTTCGTGCGCCGATTATGAAATTTGTGTTTTCACGAAAGCCATGTACAATATACTCCATTGCACCTTGAAACTCAGTTTGGCAATGTGTATCATGTTTTGGTCACCTTCAAAAAGTGGCGCAAAAATGGGCCCCGCACGTGCATTAAATGCACCTGTTCGGCGTCAATTATAAAAGTTGTGTTTCCGTGACAAACATGTCCAATCCACTTTGTTGTACACAAAAATCTAGTGTTGCCATGTATATCATATTTTCGTAACCTACAAAATCGGCGCAAAAACGAGGCCCACAAGCGCATTAAATGAACCGGTTAGGCACCGATTATGAACGTTGTGTTTTCGAGCGAAACATGTCCAATTCACTCCATTGCACCCAAAAACCAAGTTCTGGTATCTATATCATGTTTTTGTCACCTTCAAAAATTAGTGCAAAAACAGGCCTCACAGGTGCATTAAATGCACATGTTCAGTGTTGATTATGAAAGTTGTGTCCTCGCAAGAAACATGTCCAATCCACTCCATTGCACCCAAGAACCAAGTTTGGGTATGTATATCATGTTTTGGTCACGTTTAAAAACCGACGCGAAAACGAGCCCCACAGGTGCATTAAATGCACAGGTTTGGCGCTGATTATGAAAGTTGTGTTTTCATGACAAACATGTCCAATCCATTCCATTGCACCTAAAAACTATGTTTGGGTATGTATATCATGTTATGGTCACCTTCGAAACCGACGCGAATACGGGCGCCCACAGGTGCATGAAAAGCACCAGTTCGACGTCCATTATGAAAGTTTTGTTTTAGCGCAAAACATGCCCAATTCACTCCATTACACCCAAAAACCAAGTTTAGGTCTGTATCATGTGGGGCCTGTTTTTGCGTCGGTTTTTTAAGGTGACCAAAACTTGATATACATATACAAATTTGGTTTTTGGGTGCAACGGAGTGGATAGGACCAGTTTCGCGTGAAATCACAACTTTTAAATCGGGGCCGAACCAATGCATCTCATGCACCTGTGGAGGCCGTTTTCACACCCGTTTTGAAGGTGACCAAAACATGACATACATATCCAAACATAGTTTTTTGGTGCAATAGAGTGGATTGGGCATGTTTGTCATGAAAACACAACTTTCATAATCAGCTCACGAACCGCTGCAAGAAATGCACCTGTGGGGCCCATTTTCTCGTCGGTTTTTGTAGGTGACCAAAATATGATAGGACATGTTTATCGCGAAGACACAACTTTCAAAATTGGTGCACGAACCGGTGCATTTAATGCACCTGTGGGGCCTATTTTCACGTCGGTTTTTGAAAGTGGGCAAAATACGATATACATTCTCAAACATAGTTTTTGGGTGCAATGGAGTGGATTGAATATGTTTGTCACGAAAACACAACTTTCATAATCGACGCACGAGCCGATGCATTTAATGCACCTAAGGGGCCTGTTTCCACGCCGGTTTTAGAAGGTGGCCAAAAGATGATATATGTACCCAAACTAGGTTTTTGGGTGTAATAGAATGGATTGGACAAATCTGGTGCAAAAACCCTACTTTTCTAATGGGCGCACGAATTAGTGCATTTAATGCACCTGCAGGACCTGTTTTCGCGTCGGTTTTTGTGGGTGACCAAAATATGATACAAATAGCCAAACTTGGTTTTTGGGTGCAATGAAGTGGATTGGTCAAGTTTGTCGCGAAAACACAACTGTCATAATCGACGTCGAACCGTTGCATTTAATGCACCTGTGGGTCCCGTTTTTGCGCCGCTTTTTGAAGGTGACAAAAACATGATATACATAGCCAACCTTCGTCGTCTAGTGCAATGGAGTGGATTGGACACGGTTGTCGCAAAAACACAACTTTTATAATCAACGCACGAGCCGGTGCATTTAATGCACCAGTGGAGTCTGTTTCCACGACGGTATTAGAAGGTGACCAAAACGATATACATACCCAAACTTGGTTTTCAGGTGTAATAGAGTGGATTGGACATGATTCGCACGAAAACAAAACTTTCATAATCGATGCCAAACCGGTGCATCTCATGCACCTGTGGGGCCTGTTTTCGCACCTGTTTTGAAGGTGCCAAAACATGTGATGAGGACACCACACCTTCCATTCCAACCATTGATGGACCAATCACTCGAGCCCGTGCACGTGAGATCAATTATGTGATTCTGCTTATGAATAATGGAGAGGACCCAAATGCAAGGGAAGTCCTGTCAGAAAGTTATCACCTCACCGAAAGATCGAGCACCGAAAAGAAAACGGGCCCAACACATGCATTAAATGCACCAGCTCGTGCGCCCATTAGGAAAGTAGGGATTTCGCACCAGATATGTTCAATCCACTCCATTACACCCAAAAACCATGTTTGGGTACATATATCAGGTTTTGGTCACCTTCTAATACCGGTGTGAAAACAGGCCCCACAGGTGCATTAAACGCACCGGCTCGTGCGTCGATTATGAAAGTTGTGTTTTTAAGACAAACATGTCCAATCCAGTCCGTTGTACCCAAAAACCAAGTTTGGATATAGATATCATGTTTTGGTCACCTTCAAAAATCGGCGCGAAAACGTGGCACACAGGCGCATTAAATTCATCGGCTCGAGTGCCGATTATGATTGTGGTGTTTTCGAGACAAACTTGTCCAATCCTGATTGGACTTAAGGTGCTCGATCTTTCGGTGAGGTGATAACTATCGATTTGGTGGAGTCGACCCTCACGATCTGACTACAAACAAACAGGTCGTGTGCGCCTTAGTAATCACAGAACCAACTCCAAATGGTTATTGACCGTGCTGGACAACAAGATCAACCTGATCACGAAGATCAATTCCTGTAAGCAATCGAAGAACAAGCAAGAACAAGATGTGGCAAAACTAGGAATCTTGGTGCTGTCCACTTCAATACCCTGAGCTGTGACAACATAGCTAAGGAAAGAAACACGGTATGTGCAGAAGCTACACTTAGCCAAGTTCTCGAAAAGACGTGCAGTTCGCAAAGCATCAAAAACAGCATGCAAATGGTACAAATGGTCCTCCAAACACTTGCTATAGGTTAGAATATCATCAAAATAAACAACCACAAACTTGCCTATGAAAGCCCGCAAAACTTCGTTCATTAATCTCATGAAAGTGCTGGGAGCATTAGTCAATCCAAAAGGCATGACCAATCATTCATATAAACCAAATTTTGTTTCAAAGGCTGTTTTCCATTCATCCCCTAACTTCATGCGAATTTGATGATACCCACTACGCAAATCAACCTTAGAGAACAGAACAGCGCCACTTAGCTCATCAAGCATATCGTCTAACCTTGGCATAGGGTGACGATAGCGAATTGTTATGTTATTAATGGCACGACAATCAATGCACATGCGCCATGAACCATCCTTCTTGGTCACTAACAAAACAGGAACAGCACAAGGACTAAGAGACTCACGAATGTATATCATATCAAGCAATTCTTGTTCTTGACGCTGAATTTCTTTTGTTTCCTCTGGGTTAGTGCGGTATGGCGCGCGGTTCGGCAATGATGATCCTGGAATGAGATCAATCTGGTGTTCAATGCCACGAAGAGGAGGAAGACCTGCAGGGACATCAAAGAAGTCCTGCAAAAGCTTAGTAACAGCTGGTGGTACAACAACAGGCGGCACATCATCAAGTGAGAACAATACATGTGTACACATGAGAGCATAGCAAGGAAGACTAGCATCATTGCACTCATCAAGATCAGCATGTGTGGCTAGCAAAACAGGAGCTTTTAGTTTAATTTCTTTTTGCAAAATTTGCGAATCACTATGTTTGTTCTCTCTGTTTGCTCTAGCAAGTTCATCCTTAATTATCTGTTCTGGGGACATAGGATGCAAAATAATTTTCTTGCCCTTAAAGATGACTGAGTATTGGTTTGTGCGGCCATGGTGCACACAATCTGTTTCGTATTGCCATGGTCTACCAAGCAGCAAAGAGCATGCTTGCATCGGAACAACATTAAAATCAACAGAATCATGATACGAACCCATAGAAAAGTGGATGCGTACATAGCGTGTCACCTTCATCTTACCACCTTGGTTGAGCCATTGAATGTGATAGGGATGGGGATGCGGTTGAGTATGGAGAGCGGGTTTCTCGACCATATTTGTGCTTGCCAAGTTGTTATAGCTCCCCCATCAATGATTATGCGAATAGACCTCTCTTGAATGACACCTTTAGTGTGGAGCAGATTGTGTCGTTGGTTTTGTTCTTGTGGAGCGACCTGCGTAGTGAGGACACGTTGTACAACAAGGCTCAAATACTTATCAGCAGCATTAGCAGCAACATGTTCTTCGTCCTGTCTTGCAATGTTAGTGGCAAGCAGAGCTTCGTCCTGTCTTGCAATGTTAGTGGCAAGCAGAGCAAGTGTGTCTTCATCAAAATCACTAGCTGAATACTCACCATCGTCATGAACAATTAGGACACGCTCAGTTTCTCAGGTTGCTCGATGAGAATATTATGGAAAGTAAATATACGGTTGAAACAACAACTCTAACCAATCAAATGCAGCACAAACTCAACAAAACAAACTACTAAAAAGAAGATGCAAAGGCCAAAAGGTCTGGGACAATGGGAACAAATCAAGTTTTTTTTTGGTTTTTCTGTGGACAGTAGGAAAAACAAAATAAAACTATCAAGTGCGAGGAGATCTCACTGAGAAACCTGAAATCTGATACCACTTGATAGGACTTGAGGTGCCCGATCTTTCGGTGAGGTGATAACTATCTGGTGGAGTCGACCCTCATGATCCGACTACAAACGAACAGGTCGTGTGAGCCTTAGCAATCGCAGAACCAACTTCGAATTGTTATGGACCATGCTGAATAGCAAGATCAACCAGATCACGAAGATCAATTCTTGAAAGCAATCAAAGAACAAGCAAGAGCAAGATGTGGCAAACCAGGAATCTCTCACAATGTGGGGTTCTCAAAGCTGTCTAACAAGTGGTCGTTGGACACAACTGAAGATCAAAAAGTTTACATAAGAGCTAAACTATAACAAAAGAAAACCCAAGTGTCTTGGTGGCGGTGGCTGGGGCCTTTAAATTGGAGAAAGGACGACCACAGGGGTGCTTAGGTCGCCCTCAAACCCAAGGACGCGCCTCTAATGGGCTCCACTTGATACACGGGCCAATGGCCCAAGTTTATGTGACACAGCACCTTCTGTTTTCAAATGACGATTGGCTCTAACTCCAATATGGTATGAAGATGAGGCTGGATCTGTTGGAAAGTAGACGTGAGGAGCATTCCAATAAGTACTTAAACATCAAAATCGGAGTTTGTTTGAAGTCGTGGTGATCGTCACAAACTGGTGCTGTTCAGGAGTCCGAGACCTTCTGGCAGGACTTCCCTTGCATTTGGGTCCTCTCCATTATTCATAAGCAGAATCACATAATTGATCTCACGTGCACGGGCTCGAGTGATTTGTCCATCAATGATGAGATCTTTGTGGCACTACTTTACCGTTTCAAAATACCCCCATGGTCGCCACCTCTTATGATTTTTGGAGTGCACGGTGGAGTGACGATTCTCCAATCTGACCTTGAGTCGAAGACGACTCCAAAAGAAGCGGGGGAGGATGATGAGGTCACATACATACCCCCGTTGAGATTTCTACAAGGCACGGTGGCATAGCTGGTTTTGAATTTGTGCTTGAGTCGAGGATGACTCCAAATCAAGTGGGGGAGGATGTTGAGACCACATATATACCTCCATAGCCTCCACCCTTTATGATTTCACGAGGGCATAATGGAGTGGCACTTTAATATTCTGAACTTGAGTCGAGAACGACTCTAATTTAAGTGGGTAAGGATGATGTGGACATCATATCCTCTGATGAGGATGTCAATGAAAATATACATACATGGAGGATTCGGACGGGAATACTGTACAAACTTGCAACAAAAGCCACAACTTCATAAGAAATCCAATCAGCTTCCCAGGTTGCTCGGTGAGATTTATCCCATCTCATTTATCGTTTCATTCATTTTCCCATTGTTCACATAAAAGCCATAAAAAATATTGAATCATTTTCCCTTTGAGCCTGTGCATCACTATTTTTAGTAATTTGCGTTGTTGAATTTGTGGTTGCATCATCGTGTCGTGTTGCTAGTCTTTGCGTTTAATCCATTAGAGTTTCGAGTGCTTGTCACGTTTCTGGCTCATATCTACAATAGAAGGAAGAAATCAATCTAGATCTGAGTTTGTTGCCAATAACAAATTCGGTTACCGGATTTTGGTGCGGAAGAAAACAACTATATCTCCGCGATCTGTTGTTTGTTTGACATATTTTTATACAACATGGAAAGATCTCCGTATTATCTTTCTAACGGATCCACACTTGCCATAAAATACCACCCAAGCGTGTCGCAAACGCAAAAGAGATCTGCGATATCCTATCTGCTATCTGCTAGCTGCACTTTTGTTCATCTCTATTTTCATTCCATCACAAAAAAAAACAGAGGGAGAGAAAAAGAAACGAAAAAAAAAACATCCGTTCATCTTTTGAGACTAGTTGTTGCATATTACAGAGGGTAGGAATTTGTTACATTACAGTACCCTACCTTACGTAGTCAACTAGCGTCTCTCCTTGTACTTGGTGTGAAAATCTTTCTGTTGCTTGCAACAAGTCATGTTATTCTTAGCTCACTATTTGCTACGTTTCTCCCTTGTAGCAGCAACTCGTACTAAAATTTTGAGCAGTTATTCAACATTGCATTTGCAAAATTGATTGTGCAAACCCTTGCTACAAAGTGAAACTGCCCTAGCTCCACAGATTTCTACAGCAAATAGAGTTTGTGTCTCTGGCAATCGCCCCACCAATCTTCGCTGGTTGACACCGTTGGCTGCAAGTCACACTTCCTTGTTTAATTGGCGTCGAACCGGTGCATTTAATGCACCTCTGGGCCTCGTTTTCACGTCGGTTTTTGTAGGTGACCAAAACGTGATATACATATCCAAACATGGTTTTTTCTTTCAATGGAGTCGATTGGATATATTTATCGTGAAAACACAACTTTCATAATCGGTGCCGAACCTGTGCGTTTAATGCACCAATGGGGCCATTTTTGCGCCGAACCAAGTTTTTGAAGGAGACCAAAACGTGATATATATAGCCAAACTTGCTTATTGGGGGCAACAGAGTGGATTGGACATGTTTGTCCCAAAAACACACTTCCATAATCGGCGCCAAACTGGTGCATTTAATGAACCTGTGGGGCCTATTTTCGAGTTGGTTTTTTAAGGTAACCAAAATTTGATATACATAGCCAAACTTGGTTTTTGGGTGCAATGGAGGAGACTGGACATCATTGTCACGAAAACACAACTTTCACCTGTGGGGCCTGTTTTCGCGCTGTTTTTTGAACATGACGAAAACAAGATATACATAGCCAAACTTGGTTTTTCGGTGCAATGGGGTGGATTTGACATGGTTGTCACGAAAACTTAACTTCCATAATCGACGCACGAGCCGAGGCATTTAATGCACCTGTGAGGCCTGTTTTCACGTCGGTTTTTGAAGGTGACCAAAATATGATATACATACCCAAACTTGGTTTTTGGGTCTAATGGAGTGGATTGGACATGTTTGGCACGAAAATACAATTTTCATAATCGACGCTCAAACCGGTGCATATTTAATTCACCTATGGGGCCTGATTTCGTTTTGGTTTTTTAAGGTGATCAAAACATGATATACATAGGCCAACATGGTTTTCGTGTGCAATGGAGTGGAATAGACATGGTTGTCACGAATACAAAACTTTTATAATCGGCGCACGAACCGGGCCATTTAATGCACCCGTGGGGCCTGTTTTCACGTCGATTTTTGAAGGTGGCCAAAACATGATATACATACCCAAACTTGGTTTTTGGGTGTCATGGAGTTGACTGGACATATTTCGCGCGAAAACACAACTTTCATATTCGACACCGAATCGGTGTATTTAATGCACCTTTGGAGCCCGTTTTTGCGCCACTTTTTATAGTTGACCAAAACATGATATATATATTCAAACTTGGTTTTCGGGTACAATGGAGTGGATTAGATATTGTTGTCACGAAAACTCAACATTCATAATCGGCGCACGAACTGGGGCATTTAATGCACCTGTGGAGCCTGTTTTCATGTCGGTTTTTGAAGGTGACCAAAACATGATATACATACCCAAACTTCGTTTTTGGGTGTAAGGGACTTGATTGGACGTGTTGCACGTGAAAACACAACTTGCATAATCAACGTCGAACCTGTGCATTAAATGCACCTGTGGGGCCTATTTTCGCGCTGGTTTTTAAAGGTGACCAAAACATTATATACATGCCCAAACTCGCCTATTGGATGCAACGGAGTGGATTGGATATATTTGTCGTAAAAACATAACGTTCATAATCGGCTTCGAACCGGTGCATTTATGCACATGTGGGGCTCGTTTTTGCGTCGGTTTTTTAAGGTGACCAAAACTTGATATACATAGCCAAACTTGGTTTTTGGGTGCAATGAAGTGGATTGGATATGTTTGTTGCCAAAACACAACTTTCATAATCGGCGCACGAACCTGTGCTTTTAATGCACCTATGAGGCCCGTTTTCGCATCGGTTTTGTTCATGATATACATACGCAAACTTAGTTTTTGGGTGTAATAGAGTGGATTGGACATGTTTCGCACGAAAACACAACTTTCATAATCGGCGCCGAACCTGTGCGTTTAATGCACCTGTGGGCCCGTTTTTGCGCCGAACCAAGTTTTTGAAAGTGGCCAATACATAATATACATAGCCAAACTAGCTTATTGGGTGCAACAGAGTGGATTGTACATGTTTGTCCTGAAAACACATGATGTGTATGTGGTTCTCGATCTTCTATCAGGTCGTGATAACACTTGATTTGGCGGAGATGCGACAGACAATCAATTTGGCGTCAAATCAATTCGATTCGAATCCCGCAATCGCAGCACCACTTCTCCTCTAGCTATCAACCGTGCGCACATGATTGACCTCGCCAAGAAGGCTAATCCCTGTCTGCGAATCGAAGAATACAAGCAAGGACAAGGAAGAACGCAACTCACTTGCGAAATCTAGATTGAATCACGAAGTTGGATAACCAATAAGCCGTCAAACGACGAAACTATTTGGAAACAGGAGAAAACTAATAAAAACCTCCCTTCAAATGACGACAGCTACAGAATTTATAGAGTTCAGGTCAACTTAGGGGCAAACACTAATACTAATGGGCCTAGAAAAGATACACGGCCCAAAGGCCAAAAGATAGTGTCGCAGCATCTAGGCAGTTTCTGAACGTCATATTGTTTTAATGATTCCCGCTGATTCCTGTCGAATTTAGAGATGAGGCCAGTTCTGTTGGAAAGGTTATCTTGTTAGCTGTCCAACCATCTCTAGAACATCCAAAACGGAGCTCATATGAGACCGAGGCATCTGTTTTAGTGCAAGCTGCTCCAGGAGCCAAAGTGAGGCTCAAACCCGAGTAGTTTGGATCTCCTCCGAGGTCGAACGTGCGGTTCTGATCTTGAGCATCTCCAAGTGCTTCTTCATGCTTTCCTTGACTCTATCTAATGTTCCTAATCAAGATAAAGTTATTAGGTAGCAATCTATTCTCGAAGAAAGGAAACCATGTGTTTAGGAACGAGCTCACCTCTAATCTGATATGTCGTGCGTGAGTTCCATCAATACTACTTTGAGGACTTTTGTGTGTATCTAAAGAAGTGATGTGCTCATCATCCTCCTGATGAGAATATCACTTCCACAGACACAACTAAACCAATTGCACAAGAAAGACCCATGACACAAGCTCGAGCGCGTCAACTTAATTATCAGGTCAAGTCATTTCTCACTGTCTATAGTAGTTTTTCTCAGAATGGGGTACTACTAAATCCTTGTGGTGATTTTGTTATGATTAGGAACATGGGAGGAGCACCAGGACCATAAAGCAGGATCGGACCATCAATCAGGGCTGGATTGTTTCGGTCATAACTTTTCACTCCGGATGTTGTTGAAGGCAAATGAGTACTCATAGGAAAGATCTCAAAGTCTACTTTCAGATGGGTCCAACCTCAGCTTGAAACTCTTCCAGACGTGATCAGAATCGTCGGAAAGGCGTTCGGACCTCCAGTTATTGGCTGAGGCCCATTGTATCCAGTTTAGCCCATTTGGGGCCCTCTCTAAGTTAGGGTTTGAGTCCCCCCACGCTTCCAGGACGTCTTCCCACTATATAAACCTGTGGCAGCCCTCATTTGAGGGTGGGTTTTGTTCAGATGCAAGTTTAGCCTTAGCTACTTCCTTGTAAACGCGTGTGTCGACGAGACCACCCGATTTGCTTGATTCAGAACCCCAATTTTGTGATTATATCCAGATCTGTGAGTTGTCTACCTGTTCATCTTGTTCTTGCTTGTTGCTAAGGCGCAGCTACCCTGTTGGTTGTTATAGTCGGACAGCCAACGTCGAATCCACCCCAAATCGAAGCTATCCGCCTCTCATCGAAAGATCGGGATCAGCCCCTGCCATACCACCTCCTCTTTTTGTTTTGGAGTCGTCCTCGACTCAATTCATTATCTGGACCTTGACTCCACCATGCTCTGGAACCTGTATGAAAAGGTGGAGGCCACTGGGGTATTTGAACGCAATCACTTGGTGGCTCAAAGATTCTTATAATCTCATCATTCTCCCCTTCTTGATGGAAAGCCATCCTCGGCTTTCTCTATTGGGTATCATGATACTTCTGCAAATAGTTAGTAACAGGAGCGCACAAATAGCTAGAAACATCACAAGATACAAACATAGCATCTTTGCACACAAAAGCATCACATAGAGTATTTTTATCACAAAAATCAACAAGATCATTCTTCTGAGAAGTCATAAAGTGTGTTGTCTTAGAAAAACTAGATAAACATGATATGACATGACATTTTATATTTTCATCATTTAGTTTGTTATTTATTTTCACCATGCAAGAGGATTTCAAATTTGAGCAAATATAAACTCTATGAACCATAAACACACCTCTATGTTCAGAGTTGCCTATAATATAAAAATGAGTTCTAGTTAACAATGGCAATTCAGGTTTAGAAAATATCGTTCTCTGTGTTGTAGCAAGGTCACGAAAAGAATCATATTCATTATAACCCGTAGTGTTTGGAGAAGATCGCAATTTTAGCTCATCATTTTCACATGTAATGGGTGGAGCACTAGTGAATGGATAAGAATTAGGAGTATCGTATTCATTTACTTCTTGTTGCATAAGAAGAATAGAAATA
>BCLH01000402.1:130756-149348 GCA_001602315.1 Zoysia pacifica
CAAATCAAACATTGACAAAGATAAATAGATAAAAGGTGATACTAGCTGTTGCTTTACAAAAGTAGGATAGCCAAGAAATTTTAGCACAACAAAATTATTGTCACCTATTTTTTATCGATGTTCAATAATTTTCTTCTCATTTTCAGCAATACCTTTTAGCGTGTTATCATCAATCTCATCTTGGGCTATGCAAGAAACATTGTGTATCTCTTCTTTCTCCTTCACTTTCATCTTCTTGTTTGATCTCAATTTCCTGCAAAATGTTAGAGGCAACAGGAGGTACAGTAGAAAACTCCTCCAAAGAGTTTTCATCACACTTAGACATAGATTTCAAAGATGTATCAACAAAAATTTTTATCATAAAAATTTTAGCATCACTCCATGTCAGAGGATATTTAGTAGAATCTAAACCAACATTCAAAAGCTTTCTCCTTTCACTCATACAGCATTGTTCAAATCGATTATCCATGTCATTTTCCAAAACAATATATTTAGTAGAATCTAAACCATCATATAAAGGAAGAGATGAAAAAATATAGTTAGTCGTGGAAGAACATGATGTAGCAGTGGTGTGAAACTTATGCGTCTTTTGATTATGTGCACATCTCATTGCGGTAGATTACATCTCGCAAAGTTCGTCGCAATATTATTGTATTCACCTCTTTTTCTTCCTATCATGGTTAGAAAATAGCATATGGACAGCAAAAATATTATTCCTGCAACTACAGTGAGTGGGTGGTGAAAATTTTGCAAAAGAAAACGCCTTACCAAGCTCTTGTAAGATTCTTATCAAAGCAAAGAAAAGGATGGTGCAACCAGTGGCAGGAGAAACCAGGGAGTCATAATTCCACAATTACAGGGTCAAATACAGTCCTGATCCAAGGTATATATATAGAGCTTGGAGGGCTGAAATAATGATTAGTGGAACACAATTCTATAACAGATAATAAAATTGAATAAGTGTTCTAAGTATTATGTTCCAGTTGCTGGCCTTATCTTATAAACAATTTTAGATGTTACAAGAATAAGAAGGAAAATATCAAAGGGCAGGAACAATACAAATGATAAGGCTCCAGAAATCAGCACTCGAAAAATCTGCGAAGGTTTATTCCCGGCTTCTTGGTCTTCAAATTTTTTTATTTTTATTTTATTTTTTGGATATTTTTCTCTGCACCAGAAGGTAAAAAGATGATACATGACCAATTTTCAGATCAATATGATAAAAGATGTGGCCTGGAGAAAATCTTGAATTTCTGTTAAATATGTGTTGAAACTTTGGATTGCGAAAACAGAAACTTCTGTTATGAATTTGTTTAATCTAGGATCATGGGAGGATGTGAAATTTTTTGTAGATATCAAAAAAGTACTTATATGTCAAATTTGGAGCACAGAAGATCTCCGAATCAGATTTGTTTGAAAGGCTGAAAACAGATTTGGATGTTAAATTGGATGCGAATTTTGTGGACGTTTTTGTGAATGATTGAGCAGCGGATAAATATGGAGATGTGGATATATGAAGCGTGGATGTGGTTGTGATCGAAATATGGGTGGGTGAGTGGGATAAATTTTTAATGCAAAAGAAACAATTAACAGATGTGACACGATAACAGATCTGCACACGATGTGGATGAACGATGAAGGAAAACACCTGGATACAAAAAGATCACGAAATCCAGCAACCAAAACACAAACTAAAGACACAAACTCAACACTACGGATTCTAAAATAAAATAATACAAAGGCTAAACACGGCTTGGACAGGGGAACACCTAACGATCTACTAATTTTTTTTGTGTTTTCGCGACAAACATGTCCAATCCACTCCGTTGTACCAAAAAACAAAGATTAGCTATGTATATCACAGTTTGATCAACTACAAAAACTGGCGCGAAAACGAGCCCCACAAGTGCATTAAATGCACCAGTTCGTGTGCCGATTATGAAAGTTGTGTTTTCGCGACAAACATGTCCAATCCACTCTATTGCACCGAAAGACCACGTTTGGGTATGTATATCATATTTTGGTCTCCTTCAAAAATTTGTGCGAAAATAGTTCCCACAGTTGTTCGGCCAAGATTATGAAAGTTGTGTTTTTATGACAAACATGTCCAATCCACTCCATTGCACCAAAACACCAAGTTTAGATATGTATATCATGGCTTGGTCACCTTCAAAAAATAGCACGAAAACAGGCCCACAGGTGAATTAAATGCACTTGTTCGTGCGTCGATTACGAATGTTGTGCCTTCAGGACAAACATGTCCAATCCACTTCATTGTACCTAAAAACTAACTTTGGGTATGTATATCATGTTTTGCTCACCTTCAAAAACTGACACGAAAACAGGCCCCACAGGTGCATTAAATGCACCGGTTCGGGGTTGATGATGAGAGTTATGTTTTCATGGCAAACATGTTCAATCCACTCCATTGCTCTCAAAAACCAAGTTTGGGTAAGTATATCAAGTTTTGGTCACCTTCAAAAATCGACGCAAAAATTAGTCTCTTAGGTGCATTAAATGCATTAGTTCGGCGCCGATTATAAAAGTTGTGTTTTGCAACAAACATGTCCAATCCACTACATTGCAACTAGAAACCAACTTTAGCTATGTATATCACGTTTTGGTCACCTTTAAAAATCGGCACGAAAATGGGCCCCACAGGAGCATTAAATGCTCAGGTTCGGCACCGATTATGAAAGTTCTGTTTTCACGAATAAACATGGCCAATCCACTCCATTACACCCAAAGTTAAGTTTGGGTATGTATCTCATGTTTTGTTCACTTTCAAAATCTGCGCGAAAACGGGCCCCATAGGTTCATTAAATGCACCGCTTCGTACGCCGATTATGAAACTTGTGTTTTCACATCAAAGATGTCCAATGCACTCTACGACACCCAAAAACCAAGTTATGGTATGTTATATCATGTTTTGGTCACCTTTTAAAAACCGACGCGAAAACAGGGCCCCACAGGTGCATTTAATGCACCTATTCGTGAATCGATTATAACAGTTGTGTTTTCATGCCAAACATGTCAAATCCACTTCATTGCACCCGAAAAACCAAGTTTGGGTATGTATATCATGTTTTGGTCACCTTTTAAAAATCGGTGCGAAAACAGGGTTCCACAGGTGCATTAAATGCACCGGTTCATGCATTGATTATGAAAGTTCTGTTTTCGTGCCAACATGTCCAATCCACTCCATTGCACCGAAAAACCAAGTTTGGGTATGTATATCATGTTTTGGGTACCTGCAAAAAACGACGCGAAAATAGGTCCTAGAGGTTAATTAAATGCACTTGTTTGTGCCTCGATTTTGAAAGTTGTCTCTTCAAGACAAACATGTCCAATCCACTCCATTGGACCCAAAAACAAAGTTTCGATATGTATATCATGTTTTGCTCACATTCAAAAAGCGGTGCGAAAACGTGCCCCATGTTGCACCAAATGCACCAGTTCAGCACCGATTATGAAAGTTGTGTTTTCACACGAAACATGTCCTATTCACTCCATTACATCCGAAAACCAGGTTGGGGTATGTATATAACGTTTTGGTCACCTTAAAAAATCGGCGTGAAACGGGCCACACAGCTGCATTAAATGCACAGGTTCGGTGCCGATTATGAAAGTTATGTTTTCACGAACAACATGTCCAATCCACTCCATTGCAACCAAAAACTATATTTGGCTATGCATACCATGTTTTGGTCACCATAAAAAACCGGTGCGAAAACGGGCCCCACACGTCCATTCAATGCACTGTTTCGTGCTTCGATTAGAAAAGTTATGTTTTCGTGCCAGACATGTCCTATCCACTCCATTGCACCCGAAAACCTTGTGTGCGTGTGTATATCATGTTTTGCTCTCCTTCAAAAATCGTCGTGAAAATGGGTCTCATGGGTGCATTAAATGCACAGGTTCAGCAATGATTATTAGAGTTGTGTTTTCACAAAAAACATGTATAATCCACTGCATGATGCCCGAAAACCATGTTTGGGTTTGTATATCATGTTTTCGTTCCCTTCAAGAATCGGCACGAAAACGAGCCCCACAGGTGCATTAAACGCACAGGTTCAGCGCCGATAATGAAAGTTCTGTTTTCACGAAAAACATGTCGAATTCAGTCCAATGCACCCAAAAACTAAATTTGGCTATGTATATCATGTTTTGGTTTCAATCAAAAACTGGCGCAAAAATAGGCCCCACAGGTGCATTAAATGCACCTGTTCGGCACCGATTATTAAAGTTGTGTTTTCGTGACTAACATGTGCAATCCACCATTGCACCCCAAAGCAAAGTTTGGGTATGTATATCATGTTCTGGTCGCCTTCAAAAACCGTCGTGAAAATAGGGCCCACAGGTGCATTAAATTCACAGATTCGGTGCCGATTATAAAAGTGGTGTTTTCGTGACAAACATGTGCAATCCACTTAATTGCACCCAAAAGCCAAGTTTCGGTATGTATATCATTTTTTGACGCCTTAAAAAAAGGCGCGAAAACGGGCCCCACAGGTTCATTAAATGCACCAGTTTGTACGCCGATTATGAAAGTTGTGTTTTCGCGACAAACCTGTGCAATCCACTCCATTGCCTCTGAAGGCAAGCTTGCATATGTGTATCATGTTTTGGTCGCCTTTAAAAACTGTCACGAAAACAGGGCCCACGGATGCAACGCACCGGTTCGGTGCCGATTATGAAGTTGCGTTTTCATGACAAACATGTCCAATTCACTCCATTGCACTGAAAAACCAAGATTGGGTATGTATATCATGTTTTGGTCCCCTACAAAGACGGGTGCAAAAACAGGCCCCACGGTGCATGAAAACATCAGTTCGGCGCCGATTAGAAAAGTTGTGTTTTCTCGCGAAACAGGTCCAACCACTCCTTTACACACTGAAACCAAGTTTCGGTATGTATATCATGTTTTTGTCATCAATGAAAACGGGCACGAAAACAGGCCCCACAGGTGCGTTAAATGCACTGGTTCGTCCGCCGATTACGAAAGTTGTGTTTTCCTGACAAACAAGTCGAATCCACACCATTGCACCATAAAACTAAGTTTGGGTATGTATATCATGTTTTGGTCACCATAAAAAACCGACGCGAAAAGGGGCCCCACTGATACAATGCACCGGTTCGGTGCCGATTATAAAAGTTGTGTTTTCATGACAAACATGTCCAATCCACTTCATTACACTAAAAAACCTAGTTCAGCTATGTATATGATGTTTTGGTCACCCTCAAAATCTGCGGGAAAATAGGCCCCCCAAGTCGTGCGTCGATTATGACATGTGTTTTTACGTCAAACATGTCCAATCCACTCCATTGCACCCAAAAACCAAGTTTGGTTATGTATATCACGTTTTTGTCAGCTTCAAAAACCGACGCGAAATCGGGCCCCACAGGTGCATTAAATGCACCAGTTCGGCGCCGATTATGAAAGTTGTGTTTTCGCGACAAACATGTGCAATCCACTCCATTGATCCCCAAAACCAAGTACGGGTACGTATATCATGTTTTGGTCGCCTTCAAAAACCGTCGCGAAAACAGGGCCCACCCACCGGTGTACTAAATGCACCGATTCGGTACCGATTATAAAAGTTGTGTTTTCACGACAAACATGTCCAATCCACTCCATTGCACCCAAAAGCAATGTTAGGTATGTATATCATGTTTTGGTCACCTTCAAAAACCGTCGCGAAACCAAGGCCCTTATGTACATTAAATGCACCGGTTCGATGGCGATTATGAAAGTTGTGTTTTCGCGACAAACAAGTCCAATCCACTCCATTGCACCCAAAAACCAAGTTTGGATACGTATATCATGTTTTGGTCACCTTAAAAAATAGCGCAAAATCGGGCCCCACAGGTTCATTAAATGCACCGGTTCGTGCACCGATTATAAAAGTAGTGTTTTCGTGGCAAACATGTCCAATCCACTCTATTGCACCCAAAAATCAAGTTTGGGTACCTATATCATATTTTGGTCACCTTAAAAAAGACGCAAAAACGGGCCCCACAGGCGCATTAAATGCTCCGGTTCTTGGCCAGTTATGAAAGTTGCGTTTTCACGAAAAACATATCCAATCCATTCCATGACACCCTAAATCCAAGTTTTGGTATGTATATCATGTTTTTGTGACCTTCAAAAACTGGCGCCAAAACAGGCCCCACAGGTGCATTAAATGCACCGTTTCGTGTACCGATTATGAAAGTTGTGTTTTCATGCCAAACATGTCCAATCCACTCCATTCCCCAAAAAATCAAGTTTAGGTATGTATATCACGTTTTTGTCATCTTCAAAAACGGGCGCGAAAAAGAGTCCCACAGCAGCATTTAATGCACGAGTTCAGCGCCAATTATGAAAGTTGTGTTTTCGCTAAAAACATGCCCAATCCACACCATTACACCCAAAAACTAAGTTTGGGTATGTACATCATGTTTTGGTTGCTTTCAAAAACCGTCGCGAAAACAGGGCCCACCGATGCATTAAATGCACCGATACGGTGCCGATTACAAAAGTTGTGTTTTCGCGACAAACATGTGCAATTCACTCCATTGCACCCAAAAGCAATGTTTGGGTATGTATATCATGTTTTGGTCACCTTCAAAAACCGTCGTGAAAACAAGGCCCACGGGTGCATTAAATGCACCGGTTCGGCGTCGATTATGAAAGTGTGTTTTCGCTAAAAACATGTCTAATCCACACCATTACACCCAAAAACCAAGTTTGGGTATGTACATCATGTTTCGGTCGCCTTCAAAAACCATCGCAAAAACAGAGCCCACCGGTGCATTAAATGCACCGATTCGGTGCCGATTATAAAAGTTGTGTTTTCACGACAAACATGTGCAATTCACTCCATTGCACCCAAAGGCAATGTTTGGGTATGTATATCATATTTTGGTCACCTTCAAAAACCGTCGTGAAAACAGGGCCCACGGGTGCATTAAATGCACCGGTTCGGTGGCGATTATGAAAGTTGTGTTTTCGCGACAAACATGTCCAATCCACTCTATTGCACCCAAAAACCAAGGCTGGGTATGTATATCATGTTTTGGTCACCTTCAAAAAACCGACGCAAACGGGCCCCACAGGTGCATTTAATGCACCGGTTCGTGCGCCGATAAGGAAAGTTGTGTTTTCCTGATAAACATGTCCATCCACTCCATTGCACCAAAAAACCTAGTTTGGGTATGTATATCATGTTTTTGTCACCTTCAAAAACCATCGTGAAAACGGGCCCCACAAGTAAATTAAATGCACTGGTTCGTGCGCCGATTATGAAAGTTGTGTTTTCACGACAAACATGTCCAATGCACTCCATTGCATCCAAAAACTAAGTTTGGGTATGTATATCATGTTTTGTTCACCTTCAAAAACCGTTGCGAAAATGGCCCCACAAGTGCGTTAAATGCACTGATTTGGTGCCAATTATAAAAGTTGTGTTTTCGCGACAAACATGTGTAATCCACTCCGTTGCACTCAAAAGACAAGTTTGGGTATGTATAACACGTTTTGCTCACCTACAAAAAACGACACAAAAACGGTCCTCACAGGTTCATTAAATGCACCGGTTCGTGCGCCGATTTTTAAAGTTGTGTTTTTGCGACAAACATGTGCAATCCACTCCTTTGCACCTAAAAGCCAAGTTTGGGTATGTATTTCATGTTTTGGTCTCCTTCAAAAACAGGCGTGAAAATGGGCCCCACAGGTGCATTAAAGGCACCGGTTAGTCCGCCGATTACGAAAGTTGTGTTTTCCTGACAAACAAGTCCAATCCACTGCATTGCACCATAAAACCATGTTTGGGTATGTATATCATGTTTTGGTCACCTTCAAAAACTGACTCGAAAACGGGCGCCACGGGTGCAACGCACCGGTTCAGTGTCGATTTTGAAAGTTGTGTTTTCATGACAAACATGTCCAATCCACTCTAATACACCAAAAAACCAAATTTGGCTATGTATATTATTTTTTGGTCACCATCAAAATCAGCGCGAAAACGGACCCCATAGTTTTATTAAATGCACTGCTTCATGCGCCGATTATGAAACTTATGTTTTCACACCAAACATGTCAAATCCACTCTAGGACACCCAAAACACAAAGTTTGAGTATGTATATCATGTTTTCGTTATCTTCAAAAACTGGCGTGAAAATGAGCCCCATAGGTGCATAAAATGAACCGAATCGTGCACCAATTATGAAAGTTGTGTTTTCGCACGAAACATGTCCAATTCACTCCATTCAACCCAAAAACAAGTTTGGGTATGTATATCATGTTTTGTTCACCTGAAAAAACCGACGCAAAATCGGGCCTCACAGGTGCATTAAATGTACTGTTTCATGCGCCAATTATGAAAGTTGTGTTTTCGTGCCAAACATGACGAATCCACTCCATTACACCAAAAAAAAATTTTGAGAATTTTTGTCATCTTCAAAAACGGTCGTGAAAACGAGCTCTACAGGATCATTAAATGCACTGCTTCGTGCGCTGATTATGAAAGTTGTGTTTTTGCACCAAACATATCCAATCCAATCCATTGCACCCAAAAACCAAGTTTGGGTATGTATATTATGTATTGGTCACCTTCAAAAACCGTTGCGAAAACAGGCTCCACTGGTGCATTAAATACACCAGTTCGTACGCCGATTATGAAAATAGTGTTTTCACAACAAACATGTCCAATCCACTCCATTGCACCGAAAAACCATGTTTGGGTACGTATATCATGTTTTGGTCACCTTAAAAAAAGGCGCGAAATTGGGCCCATGGTTCATTAAATGCACTAGTTCTTGCACCGATTATGAAAGTTGTGTTTTTGCAACAAACATGTCCAATCCACTCTATTGCACCCAAAAACCATGTTTGGGTATGTATATCATGTTTTGGTCACCTTCATATACCGTCACGAAATCGGGCCTCGCAAGTGCATTAAATACACATGTTCGTCGCCGATTATGAAAATTGTGTTTTCGCGACAAACATGTCTAATCCATTCCATTACACCCAAAAACCAAGTTTGGGTATGTATATCATGTTTTGGTCGCGCAAAAACAAAAGTTTCCGAATCAGTGCACGAATTGGTTCATTTAATGCACCTACAACGCTTGTTTTCGTACCGATTTTTGTAGGTGACCAAAACATGATATACATACCCAAACTTGGTTTTTGCATGTATTAAAGTGAATTGGACACGTTTTGCGCAAAAACACAAGATCCATAATCGGCATCGAACCGGTGCATTTAATGCAATTGTGGGGTCCGTCTTTGTGTCGATTTTTGAAGGTGATCAAAACATGATATACATACCTAAACATGGTTTTTAGGTGTAATAGAGTGGATGCGACGTGTTTGGCGCGAATGAACTGGTGCTTTTAATGCACCTACGGGGCACTTTTTGCACTAGTTTTTGAAGTGATCAAATCATGATGTACATACCCAAATGTGGTTTTTTTTTGTCACAGAAACACAAGTTTCATAATCGACACACGAACTAGTGCTTTTAATGCACCTTCGGGGACCTTTTTGAAGGTGATCAAAACATGATATACACTTCCGAACTTGGTTTTTGAGTGCAATGGAGTGGATTGGACATGTTTGCCGCTAAAAGACAACTTTCATAATCAGCGCTGAATCGGTGCATTTACTGCAGCTATGGGGGTGCCGTTTTCGCTACGATTTTTGAAGGTGACCAAAACATGATACATAACCAAAAATAGATCTTGGGTGTAATGGAGTGGATTGGATATATTTGGCGCGAAAACATAAGTTTTGTAATCGGTGGACGAACTGGTGCATTTAATGCACCTGTCGGGTCCGTTTTCGGGCCGGTTTTTGAAGGAGAGTAAAATATAATATACATATCTAAACTTGGTTTTTAGGTGTAATGGAATTGATTGGACATGTTGGGCAGGAACACCCAATTTTCATAATTGGCACCTGAACGGGTGCATTTAATGCACCGGGGGGCATTTTTCACGTCAGTTTTTGAAGGTGACCAAAACATGATATAATTCCCAAACTTGGTTTTTCGGTGCAACGGGTGGATTGGACATGTTTATCGAGAAAACACAACTTTCATAGTCGGCGCACGAATCGGTGCACTTAATGCACCTGTGGGGCCTATTTTCGCGTCAGTTTTAGAATGTTACCAAAACCACGATATACATTCTCAAAAAAAATTTCGGGTGTAATGGAGCGGATTGGACATGTTTGGCGTGAAAACACAAGTTTCATAATGAGCGCATGAACTAGTGCATTTAATGCACCTGGGGCCTATTTTTACACCGGTTTTTGAAGGTGACCAAAACATGATATACATACCCAAACTTGGTTTTTGGGTCTAATGGTGTGTATTGGACATGTTTATCGCGAAAACACAACTTTCATAGTCGGCGGAGGAACCGATGCACTTAATGCACCTGTTGGACCTGTTTTTGCGCCAGTTTTTGTAGGTGACCAGAAACATGGTATACATACGAAAACATGGTTTTTGGGTTCAATGGAGTGGACTAGGCATGTTTGTCGTGAAAAGACAACTTTCATAATGGACAACGAACCGGTGCATTTAATGCACCTATGGGGCCCGTTATCGCTCTGATTTTTGAAAGTGACTAAAACATGATATACATACACAAACTTGGTTTTTGAGTGTAATGGAGTGGATTTGACATGTTTGGCGCGACAACACAAGTTTTATATTGGGAGCACGAATCGGTGCATTTAATGCACCTGTGTGGCCTGTTGTCGCGCCGATTGTTGAAGGTGACCAAAAAATGATGTACATACCCAAACTTGGTGTTTGGGTGCAATAGAGTGGATTGGACATGTTTGTCGCGAAAACACAACTTTAATAATCGGCATTGAACCGACGCATTTAATACACTTGTGGGGCTCGTTTTCGCGGAGATTTTGTAAGGTGACCAAAATATTATATACGTACCCAAACATTGTCTTTTGGTGTAACGGAGTGGATTCGACGTGTTGGGCGTGAAAACACAATTGTCATAATCGGCGCCCGAATCGGTGCAATTAATGCACCTGGGGGCTTGTTTTCGTGCCGATTTTTGAAGGTGACCAAAACATGATATACATACCCAAACATGGTTTTTTGGTGTAATGGAAAGAATTGGACATGTTTAACGCGAAAACACAACTTTTATAATCGGCACACGAACTCATGCATTTAATGCACCTGGAGAGCATGTTTTGGCGTCGGTTTTTGAAGGTGACCAAAACATGATATACATACCCAAACTTGGTTTTTGGGTGCAACGGAGTGGATTAGACATGTTTATCAAGAAAACACAACTTTCATAGTCGGCGGACGAACCGCTGCACTGAATGCACCTATGAGACCTGTTTTCGTGGCGGTTTTTGAAGGGGACCAAAAACATGGTATACATACCAAAACGTGGTTTTTGGGTTCAATGGACTAGATTGGACAGGTTTGTCGTGAAAAGACAACTTTCATAATTAGTGACGAACCGGTGCATTCAAAGCACCTGTGGGGGCCGTTTCCTCTTCGATTTTTAAAGGTGACCAATACATGATATACATACCCAAAATTGGTTTTTGGGTGTAATGGTCTGGATTGTACATGTGTGGCGCGAAAACACAAGTTTCGTAATCGGCACACGACCCGGTGCATTTAATGCAACTATCGGGCATGTTTCTCGTCGGTTTTTGAAGGTGACCAAAACAAGATATATGTATCGAACTTGTTTTTTGGGTGCAATGTAGTGGATTGGACATGTGTGTCGCGAAAACACAACTTTCATAATCGGCACTGAACCGACGCATTTAATGCACCTATGGTGCACATTTCCACACAGACTTTTGAAGGTGACAAAAACAAGATATACATACCTAAATTTGGTCTTTTGGTGTAATGGGGTGGATTGGACGTGTTGAGCATGAAAACATAATTTTCATAATCGACGCACGAACCGGTGCATTTAATGCATTGGGGGCCTATACTAACGCTGGTTTTTAAGATGAGCAAAATCTGATATACATACCCTAACTTGGTTTTTGGGTGTAATGGAGTGGATTGGACAAGTTTGGCGCGAAACCAAAACTTTCGTAATCGGCCAACAAACCAGTGCATTTAATGCACTTGGAGGGCACGTTTTGGCGTCGGTTTTTGATGGTGACCAAAACTGGATATACATACCCAAACTTGGTTTTTCGTGGCAGCAGAGTGGATTGGATATGTTTATCAAGAAAACACAACTTTCAAAGTCAGCGTATGAACCGGTGCACTTAATGCACCTGTGGGGTCTGTTTTCGCGCCAGTTTTTTAAGGTGACCAAAAACATGGTATACATACCAAAACATGGTTTTTGGGTTCATTGGAGTGGATTGGACATGTTTGTCACGAAAACACAACTTTCATAATCGGCGCACGAACCAGTGTATTTAACGCACCTCTAGGGGCCGTTTTCTCTCCGATTTTTAATGCTGACCAAGAAATGATATACATACCTAAATTTGGTTTTTGGGTATAATAAACTGGATTGCATATGTGTGGCACGTAAACACAAGTTTTATAATTGGCGCACGAACCGGGACATTTAATGCACCTGTCGGGCCTATTTTCATGTCGGTTTTTGAAGGTGACCAAAACATGATATACGTATCGAACTTTGTTTTTGAGTGCAATGGAGTGGATTGGACATGTTTGTCGCGAAAACACAACTTTCAAATTCGGCACCGAACCGGCGCATTTAATGCGCCTGTGGGGCCTGTTTTCGCTCTGGTTTTTGAAGGTGGTCAAAACATGAAATACATACCCCAACTTGATCTTTTGGTGTAATGGAGTGGATTGGATGTGTTGTGCGTAAATCGACGGACGAACCGGTGCATTTAATGCACCTGGGTGCCTGTTCGCTCTAGTTTTTGATGGTGACAAAAATATGATATGCATACTCAAACATGGTTTTTGGGTGTAATATAGTGGATTGGACATGTTTGGCGAAAAACATAACTTTCATACTCGACGCACGAAAGAGTGCATTTTAATGCACCTGGAGGGCATGTTTTGACGTCGGTTTTTGAAGGTGACCAAAACATGAAATACATACCCAAACTTCGTTTTTAGGTGATACAGAGTGGATTGGATATTTTTATAGGGAAAACACAACTTTCATAGTCAGCGCACGAACCGGTGCACTTGATGCACCTGTGGGGTTTATTATCGCGTTGGTTTCTGAACGCGACCAAAAACATAGTATGCATACTAGAACATGGATTTTGGGTTCCATAGAGTGGATTCGACATGTTTGTCGTGAAAAGACAACTTCATAATTGGCGACAAACCGGTGCATCCAAGGCACCTGTGGGGGCCGTTTTCTTTCCGATTTTTAAAGGTGATCAATATATGATATACATATCCGAAATTGGCTTTTGGGTGTAACGGATTGGATAGTACATGTGTGGCACGAAAACACAAGTTTCATAGTGGACACAGGAACCGGTGCATTAATGCACCTGTCGGGCCTTTTTTCGCGTCAGTTTTTGAAGGTGATCAAAATATGATATACATACCAAACTTGGTTTTTGGGTGTATTGGAGTGGATTGGACATGTTTGGCGCGAAAGCACAACTTTCATAATCTGCGCACGAACTAGTGCATTTAATGCACCTGGAGGGCATGTTTTGGCGTCGATTTTGGAAGGGGACAAAAACATGATATACATACTCAAACTTGGTTTTTGGGTTCAATGAAATGGATTTTACATGTTCCTCAAGAAAACACAACTTTCATAGTCGACGCACGAACTGGTGCATTTAATGCACCTGAAGGGTCTGTTTTCACGCCAGTTTTTGAAGGTGACGAAAACATGGTATACCTTCAAAAACATGGTATACCTCAAGCAAACATGTCACCTTCAAAAACTTTTGGGATCAATGGAGTGGATTGGACATGTTTGCAGCAAAAAGACAACTTTTATAATCGGCGACGAATCGGTGCATTGAAGGCACCAGTGGGGGCCATTTTCTCTTCGATTCTTAAAGGTGACCAATACATGATATACATACCCAAAATTGGTTTTTGGGTGTAATGGACTGGATCGTACATGTGTGGCGCGAAAACACAAGATTCATAATCGGCGCACGAACCGATGCATTTAATGCACCTGTCGGGCCTGTTTTCGCGTCGGTTTTTGAAGGTGACCAAAACATGATAAACGTATTGAACTTGGGTTTAGGATGCAATGGAGTGGATTGGACATGTTTGTCCCAAAAACACAACTTTCATAATAGCCACCGATCCGGCGCATTTAATGCACCTGTGGGGCTCGTTTTCGCGTAGATTTTTAAAGTGACCAAAACATTATATACATAACCAAACTTGATTTTTGGGTGTAATGGAGTGGATTGGACATGTTTGTTACGAAAATAAAAGTTTCTTAATCAGCAGCGAACCGGCGCATTTAATGCACTTATGGGGCCTGTTTTTGCTCCGGTTTTTGAAGATGATCAAAACATGATATACATATCCAAACTTGGTCTTTTGGCGTAAGGGAGTGGATTGGACATGTTGGGCGTAAATCGATGGATGAACCGGTGCATTTAATGTACCTGGGTGCCGGTTCGCGCTAGTTTTTGATGGTGACCAAAACATGATATGCATACTCAAACATGGTTTTTGGGTGTAATATAGTGGATATGACATGTTTGGCGCAAAAACATAACTTTCATAATCGACGCACGAAACAGTGCATTTAATGCACCTGGTGGGCATATTTGGACTTCGGTTTTTGAAGGTGACCAAAACATGAAATACTTACCCAAACCTGGTTTTTGGGTGCAATGGAGTGGATTGGATATTTTTATCGGGAAAACACAACTTTCATAGTCAACGCACGAACCGGTGCACTTGATGCACCTGTGAGGTCCATTTTCGCGCCGATTTCTGAACACGACCAAAAACATAGTATGCATACCAAAACATGGTTTTTGGGTTCCATGGAGTGGATTGGACATGTTTGTCGTGAAAAGACAACTTCATAATCGGTGACAATCCGGTGCATCCACGGCACATGTGGGGGCCGTTTTCACTCTGATTTTTAAAGGTGATCTATACATGATATACATACCCGAAATTAGTTTTTGGTTGTAACGGATTGGATAGTACATGTGTGGCGTGAAAACACAAGTTTCATAATGGACGCAGGAATCGGTGCATTAATGCACCTGTCGGGCCTTTTTTCGCGCCAGTTTTTGAAGGTGACCAAAACATGATTTATGTATCGAACTTGGTTTTAGGTGCAATGGAGTGAATTGCACATTGTTGTCGTGAAAAGACAACTTTCGTAATTGGCACCGAATCGGTGCATTTAATGCACTTGGAGAACTTGTTTTGGCGCCGGTTTTTGAAAGTGACCAAAACATGATATACATACCTAAACATGGTTTTTGGGTGCAACAGAGTGGATTGGACATGTTTATCGAGAAAATATAACTTTTATAGTCGGCACACGAACCGGTGCACTGTATGCACCAGTGAGGCCTGTTTTCGCGGCGGTTTTTGAAGGTGGGCAAAAACATGGTATACATACCAAAACATGGATTTTGGGTTCAATGGACTGGATTGGACATGTTTGTCACGAAAAGACAACTTTCATAATCGGCGACGAACCAGTGCATTCAAAGCACCTGCGAGGGCCGTTTTCTTTTCGATTTTTAAAGGTGACCAATACATGATGTACATACCCAAAATTGGTTTTTGGGTGTAATGGACTGGATTGTACTTTTATGGCGCGAAAACATAAGTTTCATAATGGACGCACGAACCGGTGCATTTAATGCACCTGTCGAGCCTGTTTTTGCGTCGGTTTTTGAAGTTGGCCAAAACATGACATACATAACCTAACTTGGATTCTGGGTGTAATTGAGTGGATTGGACATGTTTCACGCGAAAACAGAACAATCATAATCAGCACCGAACCGGCGCATTTAATGCTGCTGTGGGACTCATTTTTGCGCAGACTTTAGAAGGTGACAAAAACAAGATATACATACCCAAACATGGTCTTTCGGTGTAATGAAGTGGATTGGACGTGTTGGACGTGAAACACAATTTTCATAATCGACGCACGAACCGGTGCATTTGATGCACCTGGGGGCATGTTTTCAAGTCGGTTTTTGAAGGTGACCAAACCATGATATACATACCCAAACATGGTTTTTGGGTGTAATGAAATGAATTGAATTTGTTTGGCGTGAAAATAAAATTTGCATAATCCGCACCGAACTTGCGCATTTAAATCACCTGAGGGGCTCATTTTCGCGCAGATTTTTGAAGTAGACCAAAACATGATATACATACCCAAACTTAGTCTTTTGTGTAATGGAATGGATTAGACATGTTGGGCGTGAAAACACAATTTTCATAATCGGCGCGCGAACTGATGAATTTAATGCACCTGGGGAGCATGTTTTCGCATCGGTTTTTGAAGGTAACCAAAACATGATATACATACCGATATATGGTTTTTGGGTGTAATAGAGTGGATTGGACATATTTAGCGCGAAAACACAACTTTTGGGTTACATCCTATGTCCCCTGAAGATGTTTTGAAAGATGAACTTGCTAGAGCTAAGAAGTTGAACATTAAGAAGCACCTTGAGAGTGAAAATCAAATAATTGCTAAAGAACTTGAGCAACGTACAAAGAAAAACGCCAAACCAACTCCCGATAAGAAAAATGAGATTAAATTAAAAGGTACCTGTTTGCTTTCCACCAAATCTGATCTGCAAGAGTTTGATGTGTCCACTGATGTTTGCTATGCTTTGATTTGCAAAGAAACTTTGTTTTCACTTGAGGATATACCTATCTCTTTGCCTCCTGTAGTTACTAACCTTTTGCAGGAGTATGTTGACGTCTTTCCAAAGGAGGTGCCACCGGAGCTGCCACCAATTCGAGGAATTGAGCACCAGATTGACCTCATCCCCGGAGCCTCCTTGCCGAACCATGCTCCATATAGGACCAATCCGGAGGAAACCAGAGAGATACATTGCCAGGTGCAAGAACTGCTTGACAAAGGTTACATTCGAGAATCACTTAGCCCCTGTGCTGTACCTGTTCTTCTAGTTCCTAAGAAAGATGGATCTTGGCGAATGTGTGTGGACTGTAGGGCGACTAATAATATAACAGCTAGATATCGCCATCCCATTCCTCGATTAGATGACATGCTTGATGAACTGAGTGGCTCAATTGTGTTCTCTAAGATTGATTTACGTAGTGGCTACCACCAGATTCGCATGAAGTTAGGAGATGAATGGAAAACTGCTTTTAAAATCAAGTTCGGTTTATATGAGTGGTTGGTCATGCCTTTTGGTCTCACTAATGCACCCAGCACTTTCATGAGATTAATGAATGAAGTTTTACGTGCTTTCATTGGACGTTTTGTTGTGGTGTACTTTGATGACATACTGATATATAGCAGCACGCTAGAGGACCATTTTTCTCATTTACGTGCTGTATTTGATGCTTTACGTGATGCTCGTTTATTTGGTAACATTGAGAAGTGCACCTTTTGCATGTATCGAGTCTCTTTTCTTGGCTATGTTGTGACTCCACAGGGAATTGAAGTTGATCAAGCCAAGGTTGACGCGATTCACAGCTGGCCAGTTCCCACAACAGTTACACAAGTGAGGAGTTTTCTAGGACTTGCTGGGTTCTACCGCCGCTTCGTGAAGGATTTCAGTACCATTGCAGCCCCATTGCACGAGCTGACCAAGAAGGGTGTTGCTTTCACAAGGTCACCAACCCAAAGGATTGCGTTCGACACACTAAAAGGTAAGTTAACACACGCACCCTTGCTCCAACTTCCTGATTTCAATAAAACTTTTGAGCTTGAATGTGATGCTAGTGGGATTGGACTGGGTGGTGTTTTGTTGTGAGAGGAAAAACCTGTAGCATATTTCAGTGAGAAGTTAAGTGGACCTAGTTTGAACTACTCTACTTATGACAAAGAACTGCTTGCCCTTGTTCGCACTTTGGAAATTTGGCAGCATTATTTGTGGCCCAAAGAGTTTGTCATACACTCTGATCATGAATCCCTAAAACATATCCATAGCCAAGCAAAACTTAATCGACGGCATGCCAAGTGGGTTGAATTCATTGAGTCCTTTCCTTATGTCATAAAACAGAAAAAAGAAAAGGAAAATATTATTGCTGATGCTTTGTCTAGATGTTACACCATGCTTTCACAACTAGACTTTAAAATCTTTGGTTTAGAAACTATTAAAGAGCAATATATCAATGATATTGATTTTAAGGATGTCTTGCTGAATTGCCAAGAGGGCAAGTCATGGAACAAATTCATACTCAGCGACGGTTTTGTTTTTAGAGCTAACAAGCTATGCATTCCAGCTAGCTCCGTGCGTTTGTTATTGTTACAGGAAGCGCATGGTGGAGGGCTGATGGGGCACTTTGGTGTGAAGAAAACCGAAGATATCCTTGCTGCACATTTCTTTTGGCCAAAGATGAGGCGAGATGTTGAACGGTTTGTCGCTCGCTGCACTACATGTCAAAAAGCTAAGTCTCGCCTTAATCCTCATGGTTTATATAT
>BCLH01000402.1:149358-167614 GCA_001602315.1 Zoysia pacifica
CTAGCTCCGTGCGTTTGTTATTGTTACAGGAAGCGCATGGTGGAGGGCTGATGGGGCACTTTGGTGTGAAGAAAACCGAAGATATCCTTGCTGCACATTTCTTTTGGCCAAAGATGAGGCGAGATGTTGAACGGTTTGTCGCTCGCTGCACTACATGTCAAAAAGCTAAGTCTCGCCTTAATCCTCATGGTTTATATATACCTTTACCTGTTTCTAGTGTTCCGTGTGAGGATATTTCCATGGAGTTTGTTTTGGGTCTGCCTAGGACAAAGAAGGGGAGAGATAGTGTTTTTGTTGTGGTGGATAGATTTTCTAAGATGGCTCACTTCATACCATGCCACAAGACAGATGATGCAATACATGTTGCTGATTTGTTCTTTCGTGATATTGTTCGCTTGCATGGTATACCAAATACCATTGTTTCTGATCGTGATGCAAAGTTTCTTAGCCATTTTTGGAGGACCCTGTGGGCTAAGTTGGGAACTAAGCTTTTATTTTCCACGACATGTCATCCACAAACAGATGGGCAAACTGAGGTTGTCAATAGAACTTTATCTACTATGCTTAGGGCTGTTTTGAAGAAAAATATAAAACTGTGGGAAGAGTGTTTGCCTCATGTTGTGTTTGCTTATAATCGTTCCAAACACTCTACTACTAAGAAATGTCCTTTTGAGATTGTTTATGGTTTTATTCCACGTGCTCCTATTGATCTTTTGACCCTTCCAACATCGGAGAGGGTAAATATTGATGCAAATAAACGTGCTGAACTGATGTTAAAGCTGCACGAAACCACTAAGGAAAATATCGAATGCATGAATGCAAAATACAAACTTGTTGGCAATAAGGGCAAGAAACATGTCACTTTTGAACCTGGTGATCTGGTTTGGTTACATTTGAGAAGGGATATGTTTCCTGATTTAAGGAAATCTAAGTTGTTGTCTAGAGCTGCTGGTCCTTACAAAGTTTTAGAAAGGATTAATGACAATGCATACAAACTTGAGCTCCCTGCAGATTTTGGGGTTTGCCCCACTTTTAACATTTCAGATTTGAAGCTTTACATGGGAGAAGATGACAACTTTGAGTCGAGGACGACTCAAATGCAAGAAGGGGAGGATGATGAGGACATCACTTCAATAGACACAACCAAACCAATTGCACAAGAAGGACCCATGACATGAGCTCGAGCGCGTCAACTTAATTATCAGGTCAAGTCATTTCTCACTGTCTATAGTAGTTCTTCTAAGAATGGGGTACTACTAAATTCTTGTGGTGATTTTGTTATGATTAGGAACATGGGAGGAGCACCAGGACCATAAAGCAGGATCGGACCATCAATCAGAGCTGGATTGTTTCGGTCATAACTTTTCACTCCGGATGTTGTTGAAGGCAAATGAGTACTCATAGGAAAGATCTCAAAGTCTACTTCCAGATGGGTCCAACCTCAGCTTGAAACTCTTCCAGACGTGATCAAAATCGTCGGAAAGGCATTCGGACCTCCAGTCATTGGCTGAGGCCCATTGTATTCAGTTTAGCCCATTTGGGGCCCTCTCTAAGTTAGGGTTTAAGTCCCCCCCACGCCTCCAAGACGTCTTCCCACTATATAAACATGTGGCAGCTGTCATTTGAGGGTGGGTTTTGTTCAGATGCAAGTTTAGCCTTAGCTACTTCCTTGTAAACGCGTGTGTCGACGAGACCACCCGATTTTCTTGATTCAGAACCCTAATTTCGTGATTATATCCAGATCTGTGAGTTGTCTACCTGTTCATCTTGTTCTTGCTTGTTCTCGATTGCTCGCAGGTTTAGGGTTGTTCTTGGCACAGCAAGAACAACAACAAATCGGAGCCGGTGTACCTGTTACTAAGGCGCAGCAACCCTGTTGGTTGTTGTAGTCGGACAGCCAACGTCGAATCCACCCCAAATCAAAGCTATCCTCCTCTCATCGCAAGATCGGGATCAGCCCCTGCCATACCATACCCAAACTTGGTTTTTGGGTGCAACAGAGTGGATTGGACATGTTTATCGAGAAAACACAACTTTCATAGTTGGCGCACAAACCGGTGCACTTATTGCACCTGTGGGGCCTGTTTTCGCGTCAGTTTTTGAAGGTGACCGAAAACATGGTATAGATACCAAAACATGGTTTTTGGGTGCAATGAACTGGATTGGACATGTTTGTCGCGAAAAGACAACTTTCATAATCGGCGGCGAACCGGTGCATTCAAGGGGGCCGCTTTCTCTCTGATTTTAAATGTTAACAATATATGATATACATACCCAAAATTAGTTTTTGTGTGTAATGGACGGGATTGTACATTTGTGACGGGAAAACACAAGTTTCATAATCAGTGCACGAACCGATGCATTTAATGCATCTGTTGGGCCTGTTTTTTAATCGGATTTTGAGGGTGACCCAAACATGATATACGTATCGAACATGGTTTTTCGGTGCAATGGAGTGGATTGGACATGTGTGGTGCGAAAACGCAAGTTTCATAATTGGTGCATAAACCGGTGCATTTAATGCACCCGTCGGGTCCATTTTCGTGTCGAATTTTTAAGGCGACCAAAATATGATATACGTATCGAACTTGGTTTTTGGGTGGAATAGAGTGGATTGGACAAGTTTGTCGTCAAAACATAACTTTCATAATCGGCATCGAACCGGTGCATTTAATGCACCTGTGGGACTCGGTTTCGCGCAGATTTTTGTAGGTGACCAAAACATGATATACATACCCAAACTTGGTCTTTTGGTGTAATGGAGTGGATTGGACGTGTTGGGTGTAAAAACACAATTTTCATAATCGACGCACGAACCGGTGCATTTAATACACCTGGGAGCCTGTTTTCGCGCCGGTTTTTCAAGGTGACCGAAACATGATATACATACCCAAACATAGTTTTTAAGCGCAATGGAGTGGATTGGACATGTTTGACGTGAAAACACAACTTTCATAATCGACGCATGAACCAGTGCATTTAATGCACCTGGAGGGCATGTTTTGGAGCCAGTTTTTAAAGCGGACCAAAACAAGATATACATACACAATCTTGGTTTTTGGGTGCAACAAAGTGGATCGGACATGTTTATCGAGAAAACACAACTTTCATACTCGGCGCACAAACCGGTGCACTTAATGCACCTGTGGGGCCTGTTTTCGCGCCGGTTTTTAAAGCTGACCAAAAACATGGTATACATACCAAAATTTGATTTTTGGGTTCAATGGAGTGGATTGGACGTGTTTGTTGCGAAAACACAACTTTCATTATCGGCGACGAACCGTTGCATTCAAGACACTTGTGGGGGCCGTTTTCTATCCAATTTTTAATGGTGACCAATACATAATATACATACCCAAAATTGGTTTTTGGGTGTATTGGACTAGATTGTACATGTGTGGCACGAAAACACAAGTTTCATAATCGGCGCACGAACCGGTGCATTTAATGCATCTATCGGGCCTGTTTTCGAGTCGGTTTTGAAGGTGACCAAAACATGATATAGGTATCGAACTTGGTTTTTGGGTGCAATGGAGTGGATTGCACTTGTTTGTCGTGGAAAGACAACTTTCATAATCGACACCAAACCGGAGCATTTAATGCACCTGTGTGGCCCGTTTTCGCTCTGATTTTTAATGTGACCAAAACATGATATACATACCTGAACTTTGTTTTTGGGTGTAATAGAGTGGATCGAACATGTCTGCGTGCGAAAACACAAGTTTTATAATGAGCGAACGAACCGGTGCATTTAATGTACCTGTGAGGCCTGTTTTCGCGTCGATTATTGAAGGTGACCAAAAAATGATATACATACCCAAACTTTGTTTTTTGGGTGCAATGGAGTGGATTAGACATGTTTGTCGTGAAAACACAACATTCATAATCCGCATTGATCCGACGTATTTTATGCACCTATGGGTCTTGTTTTCGCGCAGGTTTTTGAAGGTGACCAAAACATGATATACATACCCAAACTTGGTCTTTTGGGTGTAATGGACTAGATTGTACATGTGTGGCGCGAAAACACAAGTTTCGTAATCGGCCACAAACGATGCATTTAATGCACCTGTCGGGCCATTTTTCGCGTCGATTTTTGAAGGTGACCAAAACATGATATGCTTACCCAAACTTGGTTTTTAGGTGTATGGAGTGGATTGGACATGTTTGACGCGAAAACACAACTTTCATAATTGACACACGAACCGGTGCATTTAATGCACCTGTCAGGCCTGTTTTCGCGTCGGTTTTTGAAGGTGACAAAAATATGATATACAAACCTAAACTTGGTTTTTGGGTGCAATGGAGTGGATTGCACATGTTTGTCGTGAAAAGACAACTTTTATAATCGGCACCGAACCGGTGCATTTAATGCACATATGTGGCCCATTTTCGCTTCAATTTTTAAAAGTGACTAAAACATGATATACATACCCAAACTTTGTTTTTGGGTGTAATGGAGTAGATTGAACATGTTTGGCGCGAAAGCACAAGTTTTATAATGGGCGCGCGAACCGGTTCATTTAATGTACATGCGAGGCCTGTTTGTGCGCCGATTATTGAAGGTGACCAAAAAATGAGGTACATATCCAAACTTGGTTTTTGGGTTCAATGGCGTGGATTAGACATGTTTGTCGCAAAAACACAACTTTTATAATCGGCATTGATCCGGCGCATTTAATAGACCTGTGGGGCCTGTTTTTACGTCAGCTTTTGAAGGTGGCCAAAACATGATATAGTTAGCCAAACTTTGTTTTTGGGTGCAATGGAGCGGATTGGATATGTTTGTCGGAAAAACACAATTTTTATAATCGGTGCATGAACCGATGCATTTAATGGACCTGAGGAGCCTGTTTTCGTGTTGGTTTTTGAAGGTGACCAAAGCATAAAATACATAACCAAAAATGGTTTTTGGGTGTAATGGAGTGGATTGGACATGTTTGTTGTGAAAACATAATTTTCATAATCGACGCGCCAACCGATGCACATAATGCACTTGTGGGACCTGTTTTCGCGCCGATTCTTGAAGGTGACTAAAACATAATATACATACCCAAACTTGATTTTTGGGTGCAATAGAGTGGATTGGATACGGTTGTCGTGAAAACACAACTTTCATAATTAGTACCGAACCGTTGCATTTATGCACCTGTGGGACCTGTTTTCGGGCGATCTTTGAACGTGATCAAAACATGATATACATACATGAACTTGATTTTTCAGTGTAATGGAGTGGATTGGACATATGCGGCGAGAAAACACAATTTTCATAATAGAGTGGATTGGACATATTTGACATGAAAAACGAGTTTCATAATCGACGCAAGAACTCCGATTTTTGAAGGTGTGATCCATCTACACCACCAGCTGAACAACGCTCGGGAGTCGAGCCGCGTCGTGCTCGAAGAGGCCAACATGGCCCGGCTAGAGGCCATGACAGTCCGGTCGAAGAACAAGAGGCTTGCCTCTGACCTTGCCGCTGCGAAGGAAATAATTGCGAGTAAGTTAGTTTATAGTCCCTGATTTTTTTACAGTTCAAGGATCGAGGTCTGACGGGGGTTTTGGATTTTATTCAGAGCTTCGGGGGCAAGCTGCCAAACCCGCTTCGGAGGTGAAGCATCTCCAAGACCTTCAGGCTGCCACTGACGGGGCTCGCTTGATGGCCGAGAGCTCTGTCAATCAGACCAAGGAGCTTTGTCGCCGTGCCTTCGACGCTCAGGATGCGGTCGATTCGAAGCGCGTTGCTGCTGAGGCGGTGGTCGAGCAGCTCTCAAAAGAGCTGCTGGGGACGCACCAAGCCGCTGCCCAGGCGTTCGCGGCACGGATGGCTGGGGAAGAGACGATCGCCCAGCTTCAAGCAGAGCTGGTCGAGACCAAGGCCGTCGTCGAAGCTGTCAGGAAAGAGCGGGACAGTAAGTATTTTAAACTTTTTGTTCGTTGAAGTGTTGTAGGGGGTCAGTCCCTTAACCGGCACGTTTGTTGTAGCCGCAGTCGGCAAGTTCCGGACGCTGCGGGGGCGGCCCGCTGCCTGTTCCTTTGATGGCGTGCACGAAGACTCCCTCTTGGTGGAGTACGTAATCCATGTGTTGCAGCAGCTCTCGGGGCTCATCGACTTCGAGCTGATGGCTGCGCTTGCGGACGGGGCCTCGCTGGCCTTGGTGTTAACCCGCTCCCCTTAACCAGACACTGACTTTGGTCGCATCGTCGAGGGGTTCGTCGTCGGGACGTCGGAGAGCGAATGGTGGAGCTACAGGCCGAGATGCAGCCCTCGGCACGGGAGATCGTCACCAACTTCAACGGGCCGAACCTTCTCTGGGAGCGGTTCAATTATCTGCCCCACCTGCTGCGGCGCTCTTATGCATGTAAAGATTAGTAGTAGTGTCCTTTGTATCAAGTCCTATAATGAACACTTTTGATGTTTGTAAATAAGCAAGTTTCCGACCCTTTTTTGTGTCTGAGAATGCCTCTAACCTAGCATTTTTTTTAGTTCCGTTGGGCGTTGACTAAGCGATTGGTCGGGTACAGCTCGTAGGGTCGAGTGTCGGGCTCGATACAGCCGTGGAGCATCACCAACTCTGGGTCGTCAATTGTTAGCCGCGAGAAAACTTTAACAAAAGCACTTGTGATTACTTAGCACGTATGAGGGTCACCCGCGAAGCTCGGCACGGAACAGGAGGTTGCGAAGCTCGGCGCGGATCAGGAGGTCGGGTCCCAAGGATACGAAATGAGGCATGGAGGCCTAAAGTGAGAGGCTATGGCATGGAGCCTTAGAGGAAGAAATCAAGGCACGAGGTCTGAGAATGAAAGGCGAAAGGGTCGGACGTTCTCACCCTCGAGTGGGGATATTGAGACTAGCCCCGGGCGGTGAAGGGCGGCCGGGTCGGCTGCGCTTCACCATACAAAACAGCAAAAGAAAATTAAGGATGCACAAAAACTTAGCTGATTTTATTATGCATAGAATCAACACAGGTTCTCAATGTTCTATGCATTGGCTAGCTCCGTGCCGCTCTTGGTCGCTAGCTTGTAGGCACCGGGCCTAAGAACTCGCTTGATTACATATAGCCCCTCCATGGGGGAGACAACTTGTGATGGTCGGCCTTGAGCTGGACCCTTTTGAGTACAAGATCTCTGACGTTGAAGGCGCGACCCTTGACACGTTGAGCGTGTAATCATCATAGACTCTGCAGGTACTTGGCCGACCGTAGAATGACGACTTCGCGCGCCACGTCCACCTGATCTAAGGCGTCCTGCCGCGCCGCTTCCAACCTCTCCTCGTCGTAGGCTCAGACCCTCGGAGAGTCGTAGTCGAGGTTGGTCGGGCAGCACGACTTCTGCTCCAAAAGTCATGAAAAAGGGGGTAAACCCCATAGTTCTTTTGGGGTTGTTCTTTGACCCCCACAGCATCAACGGGAGCTCCTGGACCCACCGTCCGGCCGCCTGCCTGACGTATACGTCATAGGTCTGAGGCTTCAGCCCCTGGAGCACCATCCCATTAGCGCGCTCGACCTGACAGTTGGTTTTTGAGTTGGCCACGGAGGTGAAATCATGCTGGATGTGGTACTCCTCGCAGAATTCTTGAAATAGTCGCCCGGTAAACTATGGGTCGTTGTTGGTGATGATAGAGTGTGGGAGTCTGAATCGATAGATGCTGTCGTGGAAGAATTTGACCGCTCGTCCGGAGCTGATGCAAGGCACCGTTTGGCCTCAATCCACTTGGTGAACTTGTCGACAGCGACGAAAAGGTGGGTGAAGCCCCGGGTGCTTTTTGAAAAGGCCCGAGGATGTCGAGGCCCCAGATCGCAAAGGGCCATGTGATCGAGATCGTCCAGAGCCCTTGAGCCGGCATATGCGTCTGCCGAGCGTGGAATTGATAGCCCTTGCATGAATGGATGGGCTTCTTGACGTCGAAGACCACTGTGGGCCAGTAGAACCCTAGGCAGAAAACTTTTTTGACCAGGGTCCTTAGGGCGACATCGTGACTGCAAATGCTCGAGTGAGTGTCATCAAAGAGGTGCAAGCCCTTCGCCTGAGGGATGCAGCATTGGAGGATGTCGCTGGGGCTTCGCTTGTAGAGCTCATTGTCAGCGATGATGTAGGCTTTTACTCGTCGTGAGATTCGCCTGGCTTTGTTGGTGTCGGCTGGGAGAATGTCGTCTTGGAGAAAAGCGAAGATGTCTTGAGACCAGTCGAGGACGATAGCCATAACTTCCGACTCTGGAGTCAGGATCTGCTCGTCAGCTGCCACCTCGACCTCTGGGTCGACAGATTCATCTTTGGGTTTGATGGTTGACTTGGAGAGGATCTTGAGGAAGACGTCATTGGGGACTGGATCCCGTCCTGAGCCCATCCTGGCTAGGGTATCGGCTACCTCATTGTCGCGGCATAGAACATGATGGAACTCGAGCCCACCGAACTTATCTTCGAGTTTACAAACTTTCTGGTAGTAGGCCACCATCTTCAGGCCTCGGCAGCTTGATACCTTCATGATTTGATTGATGACGAGCTCGAAGTCGCCTTTGACGTAGAGTCGTCGGACGCTGAAGGTGATGGCCATTCGGAGGCCATAGAGCTGGGCTTCGTACACGGCAGCGTTGTTGGTGGCCCAGAAATGAAATTGCAGCATGTATCCGAACTTATCGCCCTTTGGGGAGATGAGGATGATGCCAGCCCCCAACCCCATCAACCTGTAGGAGCCATCAAAAAACATCGTCCAGTGCTTGAGGTAGGCGGGGTCGGTGGTTCTTGGGCCTCCATCCACTCAACAATGAAGTCGGTGAAGGTCTGAGACTTGATGGTTTGGTGAGGCACGTAGTTGATGTCATGGCCCATGAGCTCCATAGCCCTCTTGGCGATGCGGCCGGCCACGTCGTTGCCGTCGATGATCTCCTCGAGTGAGAAACTTGTCACCACCCAAACGGAACGGCTATCGAAGTAATGGCGTAGCTTGCAGCTGGTGAAGAGGACAGCAAAGAGTAGCTTCTCCCTTTGGGTGTATCAAGTCTTGGCGTCGGCCAGCACCTCGCTAATGAAGTAGACATGCCGTTAGACCTTCAAGGCCTGACCCTCCTTCAAACGGTCGACGACGCGAACAGTGCTGGCGACCCTTGTGGTTGCGGAAATGTAGAGGAGCTGTGGCTCACCAGCGGTCGGATTTGCGCAAGAGTTGATAGAATGGCATGGCCTTCTCGCCGAGCTGGGAGATCAAATGGCTGAGTGCCGCCAAACACCCCGTGAGCTTCTGGACCCCTTTGACATTGTTGATCCGTCCGAGGTTGCAGATGGTGATGACCTTCTCAAGGTTCGCTTCGATGCCGCGTTCGGAGAAGACGAACCCGAGCATCTTGCTGGAGGGAACGCCGAAGACACACTTCTAGGGGTTGAGCTTGACGCGATATCTTCGAAGGTTGGAGAATGTCTCCTCTTGGTCCTTGATGAGGTCGGCAGCTTGTCGAGTATTTATGATGATGTTGTCGATGTAGACCTCCAAGTTCCGATCCAGATGGTCGTAGAAGCACTTTTACATGCAGCGTTGATACGTGGTGTTGGCATTTTTGAGCCCGAACGGCATGGTAACATAGCAGAATGAGCCGAACAACATGATGAAAGACGTGGCTGGCTGGTTAGGGCCACGCATAGAGATATGATGGTACCCAGAGTACACATCAATAAAACTAAAGGTTTTGCAGCCGACGTTGGAGTCGACCACCTGATCTATGCGCGGCAAAGGAAACGGATCCTGCGGACATGCCTTGTTGAGACTCGTATAGTCAACACACATTCTCCATTTCCCATTCTTCTTATTAACCGTTACAAGGTTGGCTATCCACTCGGGGTGGTAGACCTCTTCGATGAACTTTGCATCTAGTAGCTTGGTAATCTCTTCTCTGATGGCTCGGCACTTCTCGTTGTCGAAATGTCAGAGTCGTTGCTTCACCGGTCAGGACCCGAGAACCATGTTGACGGAGTGCTTGGTGACCTCCTTCGGGATGCCCAGTATATCAGAGGTTGCCCAGGCGAAGACATCCAGATTCCAGACGAGGAAGTCGATGAGCGCGCTTTCCTACTTGTCAGAGAGCGTCGTCCCGACCTTGGCCTTCTTGGTCGGGTTGGAAGGGGGAGGATGATCTCCTTGGAGTCGTTGGCAGGTTCGAAAGATGCAGAGGTTGAAGGGTTGGAGTCAAGGGCCGGAGCCGACCCCTTGGTCTTGCAAATCTCTTCAAGCTGGACTGACCCCGCGAGAGCGACGGCCATCTCAAAGCTTTCCTGCTCGCAGGCGAGCGCATGCCTGAAGCAGTACGCCACAATGGTGATGCCCTTGGGCCCTCGCATCCTCAGCTTGAGTTAGTCGTAGTTGGGGTCGGCCATGAACATGGCTCAGCAGGGCCGTCCCATGATGGCGCGGTAGGTGCCGACGAAGTCGACCACCTCGAAGGAGAGCTTCTCGGTCCTAAAGTTGTCGCAGTCACCGAAGGTAACCGAGAGGGTGATCTGGCACAGGGATACTGTGCTGCCCCCAAGAATGACTCTGTCGAATGGAGCGTGGCTTGGGCGGAGTTCGAACTCTGAGAACTTCATAGCCTAGAAGGTGTCAATGTAGAGGATGTTGAGGGCGTTGTCGCCGTCCATGAAGACTTTGGTGAGGCACGTGGTGCCGATAATCGGGTTGAGCACCAGAGGTAGGCGCCCAGACGGAGGCACGTAGTCGGAGTGGTCGGACCTGTCGAAGGTGATCGGAGCCTCCAACCATTGAGCTAGGTAGGGAGCGTGGTCGGCGATGTTCACTTCTCGCCAGGTCTGCTTTTTGTGGCGCCAGAGACTCATAGGCCACCAGCCCATCGAAGATCATCATGTAGTCCTCCAGCTCGGGGAACGCTGTGTCAACGTCGCCCTCGGCGTCCTTTGCAGGAGGGTCGGGACGCAGAGGTTGATGCGAGTTAGGTCAGAATTTACCTTTGAAGAACTGCTTCATCATGTGGTAGTCCCGAAGCATGTGCTTGATGAGTGTCGAGTGGTTGGTGCAGGGTTTGGCGAGCAGCTTCTCAAAGTGGCTGTTGTGGTCAGCCGACTTCCTTGCTTGGGGTCGTGGCTATCGCTTGGTGACGCCCACGAACTCGTCATCATGTTTTTGGCTCTTCTTAGGTCTCTTGCTGCTCAAGCCTCCCTCGGACCGATCGTCTCGATGGTCAGGACACCGATCGGAGCGGTGGTCAGACTTGCGGTCGGACCTGGACTTCTCCTTGTCCTTGCCCCGATCTCGGTCGAAGTTGGCCTGTACAGCCTCCTCTCCGGTGGCGAAGGTGGTGGCGATGTCGAGGAGGGCACGGCCCGTCCGAGGGTTTTTATACCCCAACTTGTGGACGAGAGACTTGGAGGTCATGCCGCAGGTGAAAGCGTTGATGACGTCGGCGTCGGTCACGTCGGGTAGCTCGTTACGCTTGCGTGAAAACCGCTAGATGTAGTCCCGGAGCGACTCGCCCGACTTCTGCTTGTTGTTTTTCAAGTCCAAGGAGTTACTTGGTCGAGTGTAGGTCCCCTAGAAGTTGCTGACGAAGATGCGCCAGAGGTCAGGCCAGTCGCAGATACAACCCTTCGAAAGGTGCTCGAGCCACCTCCTGGCCGAGTCGGACAGGAAGAGTGGCAGATATTGAATGGCCAACATGTCGTCCGCACCCCCGCCTCTGCAGGCGAGGCGATAATATTCGAGAAAGTGGGTCAGGTTGGTCTCACCATACTACCTGACGATGTTTGTCAGAGCATGGAATCTTTGCGGAAACTTTGCCCTTCAGATCTGCGTCCCGAATGCCCAGGCCCGACCTTTTCAAGACTGGGGCTCCGAAAGTGATAGTAGCTGTACCGTTGATCGCGGCGGTCGGGAGATCATTCGCGCCTTGACTCGGCGTAGTGCTCGCTCCTCGCTTGCCTCCTGGCATCAATTGTGTGGCGGACGTCGCGGTGTTCCTGAGGCACTGGCAAATAGATCAAGCTGGTGGTAGAGGGTCCCATACCTCGGTCTGCCTGCCGCGTCTGTCGCGGGCCGGGCTTAGTCGGTCGACGTGCGGTCGTTGGGTGCTATAGACCTCGGCTTGCCGCGGTCGGAGCGATGGTTCTGGTTGTTGGAGCGCACCATGGAGGTAGAAGCCTAGACGATTGTATGTTTCCTTGGGCATGGGGTTGTCGAGCGTGGCAGACTCGTTGACGACACATGCCGTCGCCGCCAGGTTCTCGAGCGGACTGTCAAAGACAGGTGTGCCGTCATCTGTAATCTACTGGAAGGTGGACCGCGCCCGAGCTCGGATGCCGACGCTCACCGCGGCAACTTCCCTGCTCGGAGTATCGCCTCCGACGGCGGCAGTTTTGCGCCGGGGGGCTCCTCGACAATGGAGAGTGCGCGGTGATGTGGAGAGGTGATGGAATCTCCTAATTTGACCAGAATCAGTGGAAATTGTTAAAACAAGATGACATCCAGAAACTGCCTCGGGTGCTGCGTCACTATCTTTTGGCCTTTGGGCCGTGTATCTTTTTAAGGTTCATTAATGTTAAGGTTTACCCCTAAGGTCATCCTAAACTATATATAAATAGTAGCCACAATCATTAGGGTTAGGCTTTGATTACTTTTTATCTGTCTCTAAATAGTTTTGCCGTTTGACAGTTTGCTGGTTTTTCAACTTCATGATTTAATTCAGATTTCGCAATTAAGTTGCGTTCTTCCTTATTCTTGCTTGTGTTCTTTGATTCACAAGCTGAGATTAGCCTTCTTGGCGAGGTCAATCATGTGTGCACGGTTGATAACCAAAGCAGAAGTGGTGCAGCGATTACGAGATTCGAATCGTGTTGATTTGAACCTCGGATCGATTGTGTGTCGCATCTTCACCATATCGAGAGTTACCACGACCTGACAGAAGATCAGGAACCACGTACACATCAGAAGGGCTCTCGCTCAGGCCAGAACCCTAGCTCCCAGCTCGTGTGAGTGTTGTGTGTATCGTGGCTTGTTGAATCCCTTCGTCTAAGGCCCTTGGTACCCCCTTTATAAAGGTTGGACCGGGGTTACAAACTTGGTGCCTACGGAACCGAGCGACCCTCTGGCGGATGGGGCTGCGGTCTTCGGCGAAGCTGATCCTTTGGCGAGTGGGGCGCTGGAGCAGGTTGTCGATATCCTCCAATCATCCTTTGTCCAATCATAGAGGACAAAGGACACATTGTCGTTTAGCTTTACCTCCCGCCGAAATGCTTTACCTTCTTTTGGACCACTTTACCACCAGCAGGGCTGCCTTACCTTCTACGGTGTGGATTCAAGAATCTCTGTGATTATCAGAAGTTGATCGTTAAGGCGGTGGCCGACCCCTGAGGGTCGGGCGGGAGTGTCGGCCCCCAGCCATTGGTTGGCTGGGTTTTGTCGTGATGCGGCCCCAACCCTTCGACGGTCAGACAGTTGTCTTCAGGCAGTCTCGATCCCAGGGGGTCAAGACCTCGGTGTGGTGAAGTCCCTTGCGGGCTGTAGACTGGGCCATAGGTCACGGCCACGTCTTCATATTTATTTTGGGTACGCAGGTATCCGAGGTAGAATATATTTGTATATTTATTGTTAGGCATACAAGGCACATTTTTATATGTTGCATTTCTATTGTAGGGAAGTAAGTTGAAGAGTGTGCTATAAGTTAACAAATAGAATTGTAGCATAATGATCTATAAAATCTATTTCCATCCCCCATCCTATGAATTTTAGGTAGGCTTATTTATGAGCTTATGAAAGTTATGGAATATCAAATACCAAACCAAATAACCTTATTCATTATGTAGATTTCAATTCCTCTCAAATGAAGGGCCCCTAAAGGTAAATCACCATGACTATTTAGCATAGGATTTCTAATTCCCACATGTCGGCTAGAAGATAGAAAGAATATAGAGTTACTCAAACTTGACTGTCAGATATCCTTCAAAAAAATTGTACTCCCTCCGGTTCTAAATTATTGACACAATTGACTTCTTACATCAACTTTGATAATTTGTCTTATTCAAAAAATTTGCTTAAATGTGTAAAATTTAATTATTATTTTCTTTATGATTAGTAGGGTTTAAATCATGATTAATAATTTTTCAGATTGGAATAAACTTTTTGAATAACATGAATAGTCAAAGTTAATGTTAGAAGTCAACGATACCAATAATTTAAACCGGAGGGAGTACACCAGTGTTTGCACAAAAAAAAAGGCTATGCTAAAGAAATTATACCCGGGGTAAAACAAATTTTGGAGACTAACTGCACAAATGGTAAGGCCCCACAGGCAAGATGATCGGTGGGTTCATTCTGGTGGCGTGATGTTCTCAGCCTACACGGGAAGTTCAGAGCCATAGCAAGCTGGCTAGTTGGTGGTGGCATAGTCACGCTTTCCTTTGGGCACATTATTTCTTTCTCGAAGAACCAAAATGTATGTGCATAATGTTTAAATAAACGGGGTGTTAGAAAGTTTTGCATTGCTGGTATCCGTAATTGTCTCAGGAGAACTCAATTAATTGAATAATTTCATGGAGGTTTAGAACTTTTAGAAGAAAGTTTTAAATACTTGGTATGGAACTTTTAGAAGAAAGTTTAAATACTTGGGAATACGTTAGGAATTCATAGGCTTTTAAGTCAACTAGCACCGATGCCCGTTCTAATGCTACGGTCGAAGAAAAAATATTAAATTAAGAAAATAATATATTAGAATTAAAATTAGAAGTTTGTCATTATTCATCACCATAATAAAAGGTTAAAGTTTACATGCATCATATCTAGAACTTGGTGTGCTAGAAATTCCTAAACAAATATAGGTATTTTTTCTTTACACTCATTATCTTAGTACTCAATAACTATAGCAGAAATTTAAGCCTAAGTATATTTTCATCTTGCACATGTATCAATATGCATCATGATCAGATCAACACATCTATTTTAATATTATTATGCATAAAAATAGTAAAGAAAAAATACTCACAGTAGGGATTTGATTGACTAATGTTTTTCATTCCCAACCTTATATGAAGTTTATAAACAAATAGCCTGTCAGACACTTAGAAAAAAATAAAAATTTGGTAAATGCAAGCAGGACAATTACTGTTTAATACTACCACAGCCATATATTAATATCATAGGTTGTAAGAGAGATACCAGTCTTCCGTTTTTGGAACACATGATGGCAATAATCAGCGCCATACATAGATGTCATCATCCCACGCAGGGTTGGTTTTTTCCATGGCAAGGTGCAAATTATTCACAAGATAATGTAATTTGTGACTATAGTAAAGAGTTGGATTAAGGCCATGAAAGCAGCTGGCTACATGCACCAGGTACAGTATAGTAACAGACCTAGCCTTTAGGTCAATTGCGAAAAGCATAAAATGGCTGTAATAGGAGTGTGGCAACAGAATCTACAATTATTTTTTTCATGTAAATGACAAACTTCATGTAATCATAATTCACAAAACAATTAAAAAAATCCAAACTAACAAGTAGTATCTTACAATTGTACATTGTGAGACGATATATTGTAATTCAGTCCAACATTCAAACAATGTTCCCAACTGTTTGGCATTACGCTGGCCAAAATCGAAGATATTGTGCTACCTCAAATAAAATATATTTAATTATGAACATGAGACATAAAGTACATTTGTTCATTAATTATGAATATCAAACAAATGAAACAATAAAGTATAAAATCTATTGCACTTACACACAATTGCAGGTCCAAAAAATGAAATTTATTGTCAAAGGTATCATTATACCACAAAACCTCATCACTGCATGCCCACATTCGAACCGCCAGTTGAAGCAATCAATATCCATTAGCATATTGATAAGGGTTGAGGTGCCCGATCTTTCGGTAGAGGATAACTATCGATTTGGTAGAGTCGACCCTCGCGATCCGACTACAAACAAACAGGTCGTGTGCGTCTTAGCAATCGCAAAACTAACTTCGAATAGTTATTGACCTCACCAGAACAGCAAGATCAACCTGATCACAAAGATCAATTCCTGCAAGCAATCGAAGAACAAGCAAGAACAAGATATAGCAACCTAAAATCTCTCAAATGTGGGGTTCTCAAAAGCTGTCTAACAAGTGGTCTTTGGACAAAACTGAAAATCAAAAAGTTTGCACAAGAGCTAAACTATAACAAAAGAAAACCCAAGTGTTCCCGGTGGCGGTTGAGACCTTTAAATAGGGTGGAGGACGACCAAAGGGTGCTGAGGCCATCCTCAAACCCTAGGACGCGCCCCTAACAGGCCTAACTTGATACATGGGCAAACGGCCCAAGTTGGGATGACGTAGCACCTTCTGTATTAGAACGATAATTGGCGCTGACTTCAATGTGATATGAAGGTGAGGCTGGATGCATTTGAAAGTAGACTTCATGAGCTTTCTAGAATGTTCTTAAACAACACAATTGTATTCTATATCATGTCGTGGATTTCGTTGTAAGTTTGTACTTTTTACAGTCCAAATCCACCTTGTGTGAATATTTTTATTGAAGTCTTCTTCAGAGGATATGATGTTCAGATCATCCTCACCCACTTGAATTAGAGTCGGCCTCAGCTGAAGTTCATATTGCAAAAGTGCCACTCTAATATGCCCTCCTGAAATCATGAAAGGTGGAGGCCACGGAGGTATGTATGTGATCTCGACTCAAGCACAATTTTAAAACCAGCCATGCCACCATGCCCTCTAGAAATCTCAAAAGGTGGAGGCCACGGGGGTGTGTATGTGATATCATCATCCTCTCCCGCTTCATTTGGAGTCGTCCTCGACTCAAGTTCACAATGCAGAACCACCACTCCACCGTGCCCTCCAGAAATCATGAAAGCAGGCGGCCACGGGGGTATTCTGATGCAGTCAAGCGGCGCAAGGACATATAAGATCTCATCATTCTCCCCTTCTTTGTAGCAAGTCATCCTCGACTTGATCTAATGGTCGACAAAATTGCTTGTGGTCATATTGGGACGAGTGATGAGCACAAAGTCAGACCCCAACAAAACGTTCTCCTATGTCCTGAGCTGCTCCTGTTGATAGAAGACAAAACTAGAGAAACTTTGCAATCCATTGTTAGTGTTAGTGCACGTCATTGTTTGATTCTGATTGTGTATTTCAAAACTGTGTTTCAGATTAGAGCATATGATGACTTTAGACACTAAGAAATCTCTAATCTCATAATATTTGCCAATTGCATGAAAAACACAGTAGCCCAAATATTGCAAACTACAATTCAGAAATAATTTCTTCTCCAAATAATCCAAGTTATAAGGAACATCAAATTCAATATAACCTAAAGTTTTAAAGAAGATCTGAGCTCAAACTTTTTCTCGTTCATATCAGTGCAATGAAAAGGCCTATCCTCAACAGGTGTGGACTCAACTGCAACATTTAGAACACCCTACGCTAGTTGTGTTTTTGGGATGAATGAAACTTGTGCACAACTTGATACAATCATAGAACAAATGTGCATTACGAAATAAAGCATAAGTCATTGGAGGCTCAACTAAGCATTGCAAAACACTATGATGAATATTGGGCAATTGCAGTTCAGCACATGCAGCATGAGAGGATCGAAATGTGGTGAGAGACTCACAGTGTGTTTCATTTTTCTTACTCTATTGGAATATAAGCGCCACACAAGCATCATTATCTATTATTTTAGCAACTAGCTCAATGTTCTCTTCAGTCTTATTCTCACTCTCCCGCACGATGTTAGGCATAGGACAAAAAAAAACAAAAGAATGCTCTCTATCTAGTTGTTCTGTTTTAGTAAAAGATATAGTATCACAATTTCTATTGTGACAAAGGCACATTAGCAATACATTCCACAATTTTGTGATGGTGATTTTTCATGCTTGTATCTTTAGACGATAAAAGTTGATTTTCAGTAATACAAGCAAGCAAGCAAATACAGGTGTGAGATTGAGTAGTAAGTTTTAGAGATGAGAAAAATTTGGATTTCAGAATTGAGACCATTTATAAACCTACTGATTGTATCTTCTCAGCATTCATCTAATCCACCAAACATGACACAAACCTTAAAGTCATGAAAGTATTCTTTGATAGTTAAACTATTCTGCTTCAAGTTGTCTAATTTGACACACAAATAATCAGCATAAAATGCAAGAATAAAAGCATCTCTAAAATGACATTTGAAGTCATTCCAAGATTCTAAAACTTTATTGTGCTTACAAATATATTTCCATTCAAGCAAAGCACTTTCAGTCAAAACACTTGAGGCAATA
>BCLH01000403.1:5176-19931 GCA_001602315.1 Zoysia pacifica
GTCGGCTTTGCGGGTGAAGCTGCGGGTCCCGCGCCACTGGACAACACCCGGGCCTTTCGCTTCCTACCGGTCCTCCTCGGCCTCGGCGCCGCTGCGGAGCTGGTCGCGGCCCTAGCGGCAGTCGCGGCCACCGGCGGACTCTGGATGACACCGAGATCAGTTTCGCGCAACGACAAACCAATACGACTGAAACGGAAAAATCTGCACTTACGAGCTGACGATGGTCCCTGTCGGAGGGACATGGCCCCCGGTCGAGACCGCCCTCGGCGTCCTTGAAGACAGCCATGGTTCGGGCCAGGACTCCCTTGCGGAGAGAGGTCGACCGCGGACTTCGCAGATCGCGTCATCCGGCCCCTTGTATTCTCCGATGCTGTGCACTCGACGGCGCAGCGGCTTGATTCGGCGACGTATGGCGACACCGAAGACCGTCGTTCCGGTCAGCCCTTGCTCTCGGAGGCGCCGAATCGCCTCCAGGTGAGGTCGGATCGTCTCGACCTCGGCCGCCGAGAGCTTCGACTTCCAGGACCCTGTCGCTTGGGGCATCAAGTCTTCGAAAGGCGAGAGCTAAGGGTCGACATTGTCGATGTAGAACCACGACCTCCGCCAGCCCTTCAGCGAGGTCTTCAGGTCGATCTCGATGTACTCCTAGGACTTTCGAGTCCGGAGCATGATGATGACGCCGCCGACGCGTCTGCCGACCCCAGTCTCCTTTGACGTCTGAAGGCTGGCAAGAAAGAAGTACCTCTGCAGTAGTATGCTTCGCAGAGCGTAACAAAGACGGCGGCGTGGAGGATCCCGTTCGGCGCCAGCTGGTGAAGCTGAGCGCCGTACTGATTGAGCACCCCACGGAATAAACTGGAGACGGGCAGCCCCAGCCCGCGCTCGTGATACGCCAAGAAGCTGACGATCTTCCCCGGCGGCGACGCGGGCGCGACGTGGCCGAAGCCGGCCACCCAGCCCGTCGACTCTTTCGACGGACCATCCCAATGATGCTCCCCCTCTCGAGCAGAGCGTCGTCGACGCACAAAGGCTCCCACTCGGACATTTTACAGGTGGCGACGAGCGCGATGAAAACGTGAATGGAAGCTATGGCGATCGCCGGACCTAACGGCGCTACGGCGGAAAGCAGAGCTAACGAGCTCTCGCATGCTACAGAAAGGTCGAAGACGAAGCAAAGAAGCTGGATGAAAACGCGGAGTTACCGCGCCCCTCCTTTTAAAGGGCCCGAGCAATTACTGCGCCCCCCACGATCGTTCGAGGAGTAACTGCTCGATCGTAGGGTCGCGCCCCGAAGCGCACCCTAACAGTCCGCACCCGACCCGCTGACGAGCGGGCCCAGGTCGCACCTCGCCGCCTCCACCACGGACATGATGGTAATGATTACTCCGACGAGACGGTTGGCGAAGCACGATTGGCATGCGACGTGACGCGGGCGCGCAGACCGTCGCGTCCTCGCCACCGTCCGATCGAATTCAAATCAACAGCTCGGACCAACCGACGGTTCGAATTCCCGAACGGTCCGAACCGTTGCGGCGGATTCAAATAAGGGGAGGCAAGCGAACGAAGCCCCCCACGATCGGCTGACCGACAGCTGGGGCCGCCGGGCCAATCCCAATGTTCGGGCGCTGATCATGGCTAAGCCTAGGCGCGACGCTGATCATGGGTAGGAACCGCATCGAACCGGTCCAACCTAGGCGTCTCACCGAACAAAAGACCGAGAACGACCTCAGCCCGACCTCGACAGTCGAAACGACGCGTGCACGCAAAACAAAACCCCCAACGATCGGCTGACCAACAGCCGAGGCCACCGGGCTAATTCAAACGATCGAGCGCTGATCATGGCTTTGTTCTAGGCGCAACGCTGATCACAGACAGAGACCGCGTCGAAACCGGCCCTTCCCAGACGTCTTACCGAATAGCAAAACCGAGACCGATCTCGGTCCGACCTCGACCGTCGGGCGACGCTCAGTCGGCCCCCTGGACCGCCTCTGGGCTCGAGGGCTAGGCCTGCGGAACGAATCCGATACAATCAGCCATTGACGAATAATGGCCCACGCAATGTTTCAGCCCGTGACCGACCCTCCAAATCGTTCGAGAGCTCGGAGGCTACGCCCTAAGGGCGCGCTCGCGCGCCCCTGTAGGAGCACAACGAACCTCGGGAACGACCAGTCCGACGCCGCCTCAACCAGAGGTCCCAAACGGCGCCAGACTCGGGGGCTACTGTCGAGATCGCGTACCCCGGATACCTGACAGTTCGTGTTCGATCGTGTAAGACCCTGAGTTAGGGGTCGGGCGACCGCGGGATCCGACCCCTAAAGCGGCAATCTATGACAGCCAAGCCTTAGCCACGCTAAGACACGGAGACTCCGGCCTCCAAAAGCCGACCTCCAGGGGTAGGCGTCACGTTATGGTACATTTACTCTGATGGCCAGCTGCCATCTGTTCTGACGGGACGGGACGGGATTCACCACGGCGACACTTTAGCAGAAAGCTGCAACAACCGCTGGATAGAACGTGACAACACTGTAGCAGACACAGCGACGACGGACAAGTGCCACAGTGCCTGCCACGACGCACGACGCGACGGGTCACAATCGCGCCTGGACGAAGCTAAATGATGATGACAACAGCAGAAGAGTCCACCTGTCGACGAGACGGAAGGATCGCGTAGGACCCACCATTTGTAACCCCGGGCTCTTTCTATATGAAGAGGGCCCGGAGAGCGATAAGGACAACGAGCAACGAACCACATCACAATCACAACAAAATAGAACAAGACAACCTCTAAACAGTCTCAACACATGAGAGACAAATTTACGAGCTTCCTCAGAGCCCAGGGTCTTTGCATCCTTTCGAACAAGCACCCTCACTCGCTCACATTCCGGATCCTCTCGCGAAGAGAGAATCTCGCCTTTGTAACATTATCATCGAGATAATCCGCTCTCTGGACGTAAGATATTACACCGCTCGAGGTGGTCCGAATCAAGTAAAATCTTTTTGAGTCTTTCTTAGACTAGGCCACATCGAATCCGAAGACATATCTCTCTCACGATTATATATTTACTGTGCCAGTGATCAAAACGCCGACAAATCCCCTGCCAACTGACCGGGCCCGAGATTAAGTCAAAAGTCACGTGGTCAGAGTACAGATGACATACTACTCCGCAGCGCAAGCTTGCTTAATTCCGTTTTGCTTCCTGAAATGATAAGATCCTCGTCGTCTCCCGGCGGCCAGTCGACGTCCGTGTCACGGTGCCTCGACGTGCTGCCCGATCACTCTCGCTCTCACGCTTCTCGCGCGGGCGCTCGCACACAGACACACATGGGTACCCCTCCGTGTAAGTGGCTCTGTTTATTTTGCGATTAACAAAACGCCATTCCGCCTGCTATATTCCTCCCCGCAGGTACGCCAAGCAGGACGGACAAAGCGCCTGCTCGCGCACATGAGGGATATGAGTCATATGACCTGGACGTATTGGTTGCTTTCTGCTTTTCTGTAAAAGGGAAGAAAAATAGACGGGCCAGGCTAGGCTAAGGTGTTTTTCTTCATTTTCGGTGAACAATAGTTGTCAGCCTAAGAATCATGGGCAGTTGCGTGGTCGTGCACGGTATGTGCGCTGTGGCTTCGTGCACTCGTCGAGGTGTAGCGGTCACGGATTTGGATTGGTTGTTTGTCCATTCCGATCGGATGAAGATGAAGGGCATGCGCAATATGGTTAAGCAAAAGGTTATACTCCTTTCGTCCCGTTATAAATGATGTTTTTAATTTTTTAAAATCAATTTTTGACTATTCATTTTATTAAAAAAATTTACAAACATAAAAAAATCAAACTTAAAATACTTTTAATAATAAATTATTTCACAATAAAATAAATAATATTTTAACAAAAATTGTGAATAAGATAATAGATTTTAAAAAGTCAAAAACTTCGCTTGTAATGAGACGAAGGGAGTAACAGTGAAATAGATTCGGATTTTAGGGCCACGTTTAAAGTGCAGGTTTTTTAATTCTTATTTTTTTTCAATAAAATTGAATTGATTGGTGTGAAATACCTGTGAGATCCTTTTACTTTCCAAACAGGACTTTACAATAAAATGATGAAAATCTTTGCAAAACCCCTGCTTTTGTTCCCTATGATATGTCGCAAATAATTTTTCTCCTCGTGAATAAAAACATGCCAGGCATTTATTCAAGTGAGCATCGCCAGTTGATATATGCTATGTATATTGCTCCTATTTTTTCTTCGATTGATATCTAGATTTTGCTCAATGAGGTTATTTGCATGTATATGGTTTCATAGGCAATATTATTGTTATGTTGCAGCATCTTGAGATAATTTCACTATTTTCCTCCCTTTTGGAAGGGTCTTACCAGTGTACCTCGTTTATGTTGAATCCCTGCCTTACCAGCACTGATTACATACGTAGGATTGTATTTTGTTAGTATGAATTTATTTTCTTGTTGTATAGCAACTATTAAACAAATAATTTTTAGAAACTTGTTATTGAAAAATTATGAAATGGCAAGAACTAATTTGTAAATGTTGAGTGCATGTTGCGATAAGCTATCAAAATTTCTTGGTTCTACTATTGGACATTTCAATCACAATCACAATCACAAGGCTGCACAAGTAAAGAAAGCTATGCAACTCTTACCACCCTGTTGATTGACCGTGACATGTTCTATATAGAGTCAGAATTGATACCTACCTATCAGTAAGGTGGGCATGATTTGAGGTTCCAATCACTATTAACCTGTAAAGAGGGATAGAAATAAAAGAAATTTTACAGAATTAACTATATTTGTTAGGTGCATATACTTACTTGCATAAAAACGTTACATGCTGTTTCAATTTACTATTTTGAAACATATCATATCACTTCTTTCAAAAGCTCAAAAAGTTAAATATAAATATAGCTAACCATAGTATTCCAAAAGTAACTGAATTGAGCTGTTTAACCAACGACGTTGCTTCTACCCTCGATGGAGTATATTGAAATCTTCTAGAGTTATATTGTCATTCCAACAAAACATAGAGTACTAAATTTGTAAAGAAGCTATCCTTTTCTTATATTGTCATTCAAACAAAAAATATGAGTACTACATTTGTAAAGAAGCCATCCTTTTCATTCAAACATCGGGTAACCACAATCCAAAAGCGATCGTGTGGGTACAATCACGTGTACTTGTAGCAGTTTTGGAATTGCACGGGCCAGAAGACTCCAGCCCACCGAGAGCACGGCCCGGCCAGCTTTCCTCTAACTTTTCTATAAATCCACGTGAGCCCCGTCGCCAAATCACGCAAATCACCCGGCTCCCTCCGCCACCACCACCACTCCGGTTCCAGTCTCCACTGAACCACCGCTTCCCCTCCTCCTCGGCTGCTTCCGGCGGACGAAGAGAGAACCCCGTCCTCTTCTAGGGTTTTCGAAACCCTAGCCCGAACGCCACTCTCGAAGGCCCAGGCGACTAGCAGGAGCGAGGGCGGAGCGGGTAGGCAGTAGGCGCGGGAGGCGGAGGGTCTGTGCTGTATGTCAGATCGTCTGTGCCGACGAGGCGGAGGCGGAGGCGGAGGAGGAGAATACGGACACAGTCAGCTCTCGAATCCACTCCAATGGCCGCAGCTCAGGAAAAGGCGTCGGCCTGCTGCGGCGGCGACTCGCCAGCGCGTGGCGCCCCCGTCGCCGTGCGGGCGATCGCGGCGTCCCCGGCTGGGAAGGTCGCCATGGCCGCAGGCGATGAGCGCGTGGCCGCTTCGGCCGTTGGAGGTGGCGCCGTGATCGAGGAGATCGCCACGGTCCAGCCCACCACCGCAAAGGCCTCCTCCAAAGGTATACTGGGATAGCCACCTCTCCCATCTCTGTTTCTCTCTCTCGATCGAGTTGGATAATACTCCTAAGTAGCACGAGTTGTTTGGGAACCGAGCGTGATTGATTGGATCATGAAAAGTCTAGCAGTGCACTGCCGTGCATGGGTCGTCAACTAGGTGAGACATGCGACGGTGGTGTTTCAGTCAATCACGATTTCTCGTGATCTCAGGTGTGCTGTAAACGCAATCTGTTGCTGGTCCATTTAGAGAGCATTGTATCGTGTGCATCGTGGTCGTGCATGCAAGCAGAGTATGCAGATTACTTTGTGGGATCAGATGAGTATGATGCTTGCACACATCACAGCTCTCCTATGCATGCGACCAGATTAATGATTAACGAGTTGGTCTCGAATCAGGAGTACTAGCTGTTCATAAGTAGTGTAGTTGGATCTTACCGAGGCATGAATTTACCATAATAATTAAAAACTGTTGGCCCTGCCTTATCTGGCAAATTTATCATTAAAATTACGGGGGCTCGATGTGATGGCCCTGCAGTACTGTTAAGGGCGACTTGCTGTCTTGCTGTCAGAAATATCCTAATAGTTCGATTTGAAGCTTAATGTAGTTTTTTTTTTCTCTTGGGTTGCTTGTAAATAGTTTGGTCCTTGAGCCGGCCTTCGATCACTAGTAGTAGCTATCATTTTGTCCTTCCGTACTTTTTTACTTTGTAATATGCTATATAGATAAGTGATCTAGACAATGATGTCAGATTGGCAACAGACTAATATGCTGCGTGGTTATTGGAGTCATGGGTCAATAGAGTTTTTCTGTATTCACGCTTTTCTTGGTGCGCCACTAGGCATAAGCTGCTACTGAGGATTGGTCCACCTGGTCCACATGGGTGGGAAATGGGCTCATCTTGTATGTGGGTGAGCTGAATTGGTGGGCGTAAGGAAGATTAGCACTTTAAATCATTGTCTAGCGTGTCCCGTGCTGCCTCTCTTTAAAGGTTCACAGGATGCACGGAGTGATGTAGACTTTTGTTTTGTTTTAACTGGAACCATAAAAGAACGCTGTGTCATCCTGAACCTTAGTGAATTACTGTCAACCAAAAATATCATTAAAGATTTTAGAGATCCTTCATTGTGGTTCATCTCTTACTTTCTCTAGTGATCCTTGTTATGCACTTCTGGTCGAACAGTGGAATACATAAAACGATCCTTATTATAACGATGATGATGTTGGCAGGGTTCCTGAGAACTATTTTGGGGTTTACTCATCAGATTTGGTGGGATGTAAGACCTTCTAAGGGACATGAATACTTCTTGGTACAATTGTCCTATATGTTCTCCAGTTTAATTTAGAATTTACTGATTAATGGTAACCAACAACCTGGTAAAAGACCTGGAGCAGTAATGTTCATTAAATATTTTTTTAAGACTTGTGATAAATACTTCAAGGTTCATACGCCAGTAGAGTTTTTTTGTTTATATTTTTGCTTCAGATAGAGGTCAAATTTCTATCTAAGTGTATCACCACCACTGATAGCACATGCCCATGATACACGTGCCTTATTGACTTAGATGGCTTGACCCACATACCATAGGGTCATGCTTATTTGTTGAAGTTGTTGTGATTGGTGATTGGTGATTGGTTTATTTATTTAGGAAATCATTAGTATTAATTGTAAGTTAAATATGAGGGACATGTTGCCTTCCATTTTGTGCCCAAACTGCTCATCAGGACAGTATCACACTTGCTTTACACATTTGTCTGAATTTTCCATGTTTCCCATTTGTTACAACCCTGCAGGCTACATGCCATTGGAAATGAGAAATTCAATATGATCCATGTTTTAGCTGAACTAACTGCCTACTGGATGCAAAACATGCAGGTATACCTATCATGACCAGAGCCCAGAGAAGCCACCCTTTAGACCCATTATCTGCTGCTGAAATCGCAGTTGCTGTAGCAACTGTAAGGGCTGCTGGAAGATCTCCTGAGGTTTGTGGAAGAAGTATTTCAAATACTTTTCCATACAAGCTTCAAAAATATGAAATTAATAAGTGAAGTTATATAATTGTAGGAGAGAGACAGCATGCGTTTTGTTGAAGTTGTGCTGTTGGAACCAGAAAAGAATGTTGTGGCATTAGCAGATGCATACTTTTTCCCACCTTTCCAACCATCACTGCTTCCTAGGTCCAAAGGTTCTGCTGTTATTCTAAGCAGGTTGCCTCCTAGGAGAGCCAAGCTTGTCGTTTACAATAAGCAATCAAATGAGACTAGCGTTTGGATAGTGGAACTCTCTGAAGTGCATGCAGCTACTAGAGGTGGACATCACAGAGGCAAGGTGATATCATCTGAAGTTATTCCAGATGTTCAGCCTGCAATGGTAAGTGTACTAAATTCTTTAGAATATTGCTTGTCTTATGACTTTTTGTCGATCAAATGATTTAGTCCATTTAAGCGTTTCACAATCATTTTTTTTTTTTTTTGGTCTTACTGCAGTTGCTGTCTATTATTTTGTAACATTTTACAGCCTTAAGTTGTTGATGTTTTGAAATTCCTTTTAGATCATTACCACTTGCATAGTTGACACTGGGGATTTTATGCTTCACAGGATGCTATGGAATATGCTGAGTGTGAAGCTACTGTCAAAAGCTATCCCCCATTTGTCGAAGCTATGAAGCGAAGAGGCGTGGATGACATGGAGCTTGTTATGGTAGATGCCTGGTAAGCTTTCTGCAAAGAACTAAAATTTTATTGCATCTCTTATTTTGGGTTATCTGTCAGCTTACATTTTCTCAAAAAAATGAAATGGTAACTTTGCTGTTACAGGTGTGCTGGCTACTATGCTGATGCTGATGCTCCCAGTCGCAGACTTGGCAAGCCTCTAATATTTTGCAGAACCGAGAGTGATAGTCCCATGGAGAATGGTTATGCACGTCCTGTCGAAGGGATTCATGTCATTGTTGATATGCAGAATAACACCGTGATTGAATTTGAAGATAGGAAGTTGGTTCCTCTCCCACCACCTGATCATTTGAGAAACTATACTCCTGGGGAAACAAGAGGTGGAGTTGATCGAAGTGATGTAAAACCGCTTATTATCAATCAGCCTGAAGGTCCAAGTTTCCGCATTAACGGCTATTTTGTTGAGTGGCAGAAGGTATATGGTTGCTTTGCTATTTTTAATTAATGCAAGTATTAACATATAAATACTGTCCTTTGAAGATAATAACACTTCATTGTGTTGACCAGTGGAACTTCCGTATTGGCTTCACCCCCAAAGAAGGTTTGGTTATCCATTCTGTTGCATATGTTGATGGTAGCCGTGGACGTCGACCTATAGCACATAGGTTGAGCTTTGTTGAGATGGTTGTTCCTTATGGAGATCCAAATGAACCACATTATCGTAAGAATGCATTTGATGCTGGAGAAGATGGACTTGGAAAAAATGCCCATTCTCTTAAGAAGGTAATTTGTCCGTTCTTCGTGATCTACTTATGGACGTCTTTGTTTTATCGTGTTCTTTACCCTTCTTGTGCAGGGGTGTGACTGCTTGGGGTACATAAAATATTTTGATGCACATTTCACAAACTTCACTGGTGGCGTGGAGACAATTGAGAACTGCGTTTGTTTGCATGAGGAGGACCATGGAATCCTTTGGAAACACCAAGATTGGAGAACTGGCTTAGCAGAAGTTAGGCGGTCAAGGAGGCTTACTGTCTCATTTATCTGTACAGTTGCAAACTATGAATATGGTTTTTACTGGCACTTTTATCAGGTAAATATCTACATTTTTTTCTCTTATAGTGTTGCAAGCCAATTAGCATTCAACCAAGCTAATAATATGCTATGAGTTTGGTAACATATGCTTAAATGAATTGTTTATTTGGTTATTGCAAAAACAAGAGATTTGCTGAAGCCTTAGTGATTCTAGCCGTAGTTGTGTCAAATAGAGTTTGATTAATGGGTTTGAAGCTACAAAAGTGGGTATGATTCACTGATTCAGTTAGATTTGCAGTAATTATTTACTAATGCTATTGATTGCAGGATGGCAAAATAGAATCAGAAGTAAAGCTAACTGGAATTCTAAGCTTGGGAGCTCTAATGCCTGGGGAGTCAAGGAAATATGGCACAACCATTGCCCCTGCTCTGTATGCACCTGTTCATCAACACTTTTTTGTTGCCCGTATGGATATGGCAATTGATTGCAAACCTAACGAGGCTTATAATCAGGTGCGTCAATGGGTGACCTCCTACGATTTTGCATATAAATCTTTTCCAATCAGATTGCTCACTGATAAATTTTACAATCTGTTGAAACACACAAATATAGTTATATCTTTGGACCGCAGAAAAGATATCGAAATAGCATTTTCTTTGACTGCTTGTGTCATGTGAAATAATTAAATGAAATTTGGGTCTTCCTTAATTGTGTTCCGAACGCTTTCTGTTCAACCATGTAATAGCAGGGTTAGTTCAATGCTTGTGAGTGCCTAGTCTGCAAAACCATCAAATCGTAGTGTTTGTGTGTTGGTCATTGTGATTGATTGTTGTTTGCACATTCCTTTCTCTCATCCAGATTGTTGAGGTGAACGTTAAAGTGGAAAGTCCAGGACCACATAATGTGCATAACAATGCTTTCTATGCTGAAGAGAATTTGTTGAAGTCTGAGTTGCAAGCAATGCGAGACTGTGACCCGTCATCTGCACGCCATTGGATCGTAAGATATCTTGTCTTTATAACGTTAGCGGTTTGTTTGTTTCTTTGTTTTTATCATTATTATTTGAAGCATGTTACATAATAGTATCAGTTTGTTTTCTTGCATTTTCATTGATAGTTGTACTACTCTTGATCTTCCATGCATCATTTATCAAACGTGTTCAACCTTTCTCTGCGTTTTTATCATTCTTTATATTATGATCAGGTAAGGAACACAAGAACTGTAAATCGAACAGGGCAGCCAACTGGTTACAAGCTCGTTCCAGGTTCAAACTGTTTGCCGCTGGCTCTGCCAGAGGCGAAATTTCTGAGGAGAGCTGGGTTCCTAAAGCATAATCTCTGGGTCACGCAGTACAAGAGTGATGAGATTTTTCCAGGAGGAGAATTTCCCAATCAGAACCCACGTCTTCATGAGGGCTTACCTACATGGGTTAAGAAAGATAGATCCCTGGAGGAAACTGACATCGTTCTCTGGTATTACCTTCCTTCTCTGTACTCAGTTTTCTTGAGCGTCGTTCATCAGACACTATAAACTTGCACTGCTTATTTGATTTACAACAACTTTGGTCGGTATCTGAAGGTACGTTTTCGGTCTCACCCATATCCCGAGGCTGGAAGACTGGCCTGTGATGCCGGTGGAGCGTATTGGCTTCATGCTCATGGTATCAGTTCTGATTCTTAACCCCTTGCGATTCTTCGATAAAGGCAGGTCTTACTTTTAATGGCTTCTAATTATGTTTGCCTCGTGCAGCCACACGGATTCTTCAACTGCTCCCCTGCAGTGGACGTGCCTCCCAACCCTTCTGACGCCGATGTCAAGGAAGCCGAGTCGCCCAAGGCCATGCAGAACGGCCTTCTGTCGAAGCTGTGAGCTCCGTTGTTCCTCCAACGAACAACTAGCTTGCTGCTGTTCCCACTTTTATCTTACCACCCTGTCCCAATCAAAGAGAAGCTGCTGTCCGTTCTCTCGTACCGTTCCGATAAAAGGGGTACTGTTTGCCATTCTCTTGTGATCGTACTGTAACATTGCTCCGTTACTGCTCTTGTTGATCAGCGAGCTGTGAACTATCACATTACTATTAGCGCATAATAAAGTTTGGACTTGCATAATCCCTCTGCCTGCATCGATAAAATCATGTAATGCGAGCACCTTCCATGTGCTTTTCTTTCTTTAGTATTATTGTAGCAATCCATTCTGGTCTCTGCTTTCTTCTTCCAGTGTCGAAGGCCGTTACAACTTGCAAGCAACAGAATGGAGACCACATGCTTCCTTAACAAGAGAACGTCTGATCAACAAGAAATGCCACGAACCATTAACAAGTAACCATGCGTACTTGCTGGATGAAAGGAGTGTTCAATGGAGATCAAGGCTGTCACCACAAGTGGCCAATGATCGCAATTATTGCAAAATGAGCCTTGTCAGTCGTCACGATCCAATTATTTACAAATAAACCGCTGATAATTCTAGAATTGTAACAAATAATCTTTTTTTTTTCCTTCAGGTGAGCTGCTATTTCTCCCCCTCAATAACTAGTGCCACTGGACCTCCTTTACATTATACAGCAAGTCCTCATAGACTCCTCCTACAGAAGCTAAAGATGCATTTTGCGCTTGCTTCAACCGTCTGTGGCATGCTTCAATTCTGCCTACAAACATTGTAGGCACTGGCCATCTCAACAAAAAACATGGTGTCGTCCTTTTCTCATCTTCTGGGATGGAGTAACTTAGGTTTCCATTTATCAGCATCTTTCAGGGCTCGCTGTGCATTTGCAACAGATAGTGATTCGGCTATCACATCTCTCATATGAGCTGCTGCAGATTCTCCACGCTGAGTAGCCAACTCTAGATACGTGAGAGACTTGATCCTGTCTCCTGCCTGCATAAAAGGGTACACATTTATCGGTAAATACACGGCTCATTAACACTGAGTAAGCATAAAAAGAAATGACATCCTTCATGAGTTTGTGTAGGGCTCCAAATCCATAAAATTCATTAAGGGCCCGTTTGGATCCTTGGAATTGAATTCATTCTAATAATTATAATTTAAGTATAGATTAATTAAGCTAATATAGTTGTATATGAAATATATTTGTATATTTATTGTTAAGCATACAAGAGACATACTTATATGTTGCATTTCTATTGTAAGGAAGTGAGTTGAAGAGTGCTATAAGTTGGAGAACAGAAGTATAGCATAATGATCTATAGAATCCATTTTCATCTCTCACCTTATGAATTTGAGATAGGCTTATTTGTAAGTTTGGGAAAGTTGTGGAATATCAAATTCCAAGCCAAATAGCCTAATCCATTATGTAGATTTCAATTCCTCCAAAATGAAAGGATCCAAACGGCCTCTAACAGATTTTGATGCCAATCCTAGTTATTTTTTACGGAGAATGAGTTTTAAGACATCCACCTTTCCTTTATTACCAAACAACCATCCTTAACCTACCCAACTTTATGAGTTTGAAGACATACAGTTTCAGTGCTATTTTTTGTTTTACATATGTATTATTTTGCACAATTCTAAGGATTTCCAACACTGAGAAACCAAGCGTCATGTCCTAGCCTCATACGGATACTAATTACTAAATGAAATGCATAATAGCAAGAAATGAGGGAGAGGGGAGGGTTCTAATACAGTAGTGTGGTATTTAATCTAAGACAAATGAATCCACACAAAAAGTCTGGCACGGCATTGAGAAAGAAATAACAAATAACATACCGCACAAAGTTTAATACCACACTCAAAAAGAGCTTTCTTATGACCACAATCGGCAGCTAGTTGCAACCACTTCTTAGCACGCACAGGATCATGGGGAAGCCCTTCACTGAAATTGTAGCATAATGAGATGTTATACATGGCTCGTACATTTCCACCTTCTGCAGCTCGCAAGTACCATTTTGCCTGCATTAATAAGTTTCTTTCAGATTTACAGCATAAAGACAAACAAGCAGTAGAGCTTAACTATTGCAATGATGGAGCTGGTAATATATTGTCTGCTGGTTAATGTACTCTGATTGATCCTGGTGACACAATCATGATTACCTTGGTCGAGGAAATCCAACAAAGGGAAAGGCTGAGCTAAAGAACTTCAAAAGAGTCTGGTGATGCCAGCATCCTCAGACTGAAGGTAAACAACTGAATAATAGATGTTGTCTATGCTTAAACTAGTTAGCAATAGATGTTATATAAAAATAGCATGTACAGGATATATAGCAAAAAAATGCTTAATTACTTCAACAATTGAGTGCATCTAGAGGATCAACATATTTCTCTTCTATGCTAAATTTGCAAACTGCATGTGTGTGACATAGGAGAGATATCTTACAGCTTCCTTCTGATTTCGCTTGATCCCTCTACCATTCTGCAAGCAAAGGCCTAGGTTATATTGAGCACGGGCATTGCCAGCGGAAGCAGATGGGTAAAACCATCGAATAGCTTCTTCAGCCTTCGGTGGATTAGCTGCAGAAAGATTTGGTAGCAATATCAGTTTTAATGCCTCAAGATGAACAGGTTGATTGGTTGCAAACAAATGCATAACACCCTTAGTAAAATGCTCGTGTATTAATTGGTTCTTTACGTATATAATAGAGTCAGACCTACTGTGACCTAAGCCAGCACGGTTAATGAATCACAAGCAGAACACTACTACAGTTCCCCCAAAAATATCGAATGGTTGCTAACATTGTGAGCGATGGAATCTGTCCCCAACCACCTTGAACATAAATAATAATGCGCATCGAATATAAGATAACTACGAACAAGTCAAATCCTTTCTAAATCCCGAATCTATCGAGAGCCATAGCGAACAAGTCTACAGGGAAAGCTAACCCTGTACGCCAAATCCATGGTACCTTCGAGGTAGGAAACCCCGAGATTGCACATCCCGACAGGGTGACCCAGCTCCGCTGCGCTCCGGTAGTATTCCACCGCCTCGTCCCACCGCCCCTCCTCCCAACACATGAGCCCGGCGTCCACCATCGCCGCCGCGGACCCCAGCCTCGCCGCTCGCCGGAACAGCCCCAGCGCGCGTTGCCTCTCGTCCTCGACGCGCCCTCCGCCCCCTCCTCCCCCACGTGAGGAAGCTTCGGCCCCCGCTACGTGGCCGTGCTTGACGCGTCGTCCGTACGCGTGCAGCGCAGCGGCCTCGCGGAGCGGCCGCAGCGCGTCCCGCCACGCGCGGCACGCGCGGCTGGCTGCCGCGACGTCGGAG
>BCLH01000403.1:22367-87786 GCA_001602315.1 Zoysia pacifica
AAAATGGACGAGCAATATTAAAGTGTCCTTTGGGAAAAGAGAAATGAAGAGTGAGAGCATCTACAACAGATCTTCTAAAGTCTCATCAAACTTATTTGCCCCTAAAAATTTCACTTAATCCATGTACATCTGGGAAACTTTCTAAAGTACTCAATTTTATCTCACGTGCAATTAATTATGGAATTGATTGTTGATTTGTTCCAAACTTAAATTATATTGGTATATATTTTAGGGATCTATTGGAGAAGATGATTAAAATATGTTAAAAAAATTTAGCGAACCCTCAAAGACTCTTTTGAGGTGATTTTTAAGGGACTGTTGAAGATGCTATGAGTTTAAGATTAAAAAGTAGATTAAGTGTTGAGACTTAATATTAATAAGATGTATGAATGAATAGTTTTGATGTTTTTCTTTTCTTATCCCAATCTCATTCTCAACCTCTTTTTTCGTTAAGCAAACATCATCTTAGAAATGGATGCGGTAAACTTGCGGTGCGCAATCACCTCGAACTCTAAGGATAGGATTCATATCCTCTGACTTTCTTTTTATATGGCAAACTTTGTCATACTTGATCCTAACCACTCATTATAGAATCAACGTTGAATAATGAATACATGATTCATAATCTTGCTTTTTAAATAAATTAGTATGCTTTTTAAATAAATTAGTATAATTTAGATAAAAAATAATTCTAAATCATAGAGCATTGATTATGTAATGAATGAATAGAATTGAGTATGGCAAGCTTGTCATAAAAAGGCAAAGGTAGAGAATATGAATCCCTTACGATAACAGCTCAAGTGGAAGCTTGTTCAGCATATAGGGAGTTTCCAGTAGTTTCTCTTTTTACACGGTATAGTGTGCCCCCCGCAATGTAATAGTGTGTTTGATGCTTAAGCTAATTATGGTAGTAGGATTGCCCATGTGAGTGAGTCTTTGTTTTTGTGCTCTGCGCCAAATTTTATACTTTATCTATATTTAAATTATTGACACTATTGTTTTTAATATCAACTTTGATTGTTTGTTTTATGCAAAAAATTTATTCAAATATGTAAAATTATTAATCGTGACTGAAATATCACTAATGATAAATCAAATAATAACAAAACTTTATACATTTAAATAAATTTTTTTAAATAAAGTGAATGGTCAAAGTTGATATTATAAGTCAATGGTATCAATATTTTAAAATGAGAGGAGTAATGCACTGGGTCTCCGGTTAATCTGCCAGAGGTTAGAAGTTAATGAAAATTCCATGCTGTTTAAAAAAAAGAAACTCACCGTGGTCCGTGACCCCGTGAGCCACAAAGACGAATGACCCTATCCAATCGGCAATCCGCGAGCTCGAACGCCGGGGTCAGTCGATCAGAGCCGCAGAGCCTCGAGCGCACGGCGATGCTATCCTCGGCCGCGTTCCTACCGCTTCGCCCAACCCCAACCCGCGGCGGCTCCCGCCGGAGCGCCACCCCCGCCGCTGCTGGGACCATCACGATGCGGGACCGGAGCAAGAACCGGAAACCGACGCAGCGCGGACGGTACCTGAGCACCGAAGCCATCCAGGCCGTCCAGTCTCTCAAGCGCGCTGCTCTTCGCGGCGCGCCCGCCGCCTCCGCCGCGGTGGAGCCCAAACTGCGGCGCCTGCTGAAGGCCGACCTGGTCGCCGTCTTCCGCGAGCTCGCGGCGCAGGGCGAGGCGCTCCTGGCCCTCCAGGTATTCTGTCGTGGTGACTGTGTCACGCGGTGTACTTCACCAGGTTGGAGAGTGTGGCTTATCTTGCGGCGTAGTGCGGTGCTGTGTGGACAGTGGTGCGCGCAAATCAACGGGGTCTCGATTGCTGGCATTTTGTAAATCATTAGCCAAACTCCTTCGATCATTTATGCGATCCAATTTCCTGGGAAGAGCTTAGAATAAAAATAACTGTGGAAATGGTGGATTTGCACGGATAAGTCTACAACGGCAAACAATTTTATGAGGTTAAGTTAGTAAATCATCAGCGTGCCTTCGTTAATTGGGTAGGAACTCAAGAAGATAAGAACTTTGAGAGCACGGTTTGCCTAGAAACAGATAGCATTTGTGGACTACAGCTTCCACAGTTCTGTTTAGTCTATCCTTGTTATTGCTGTTTACAAATGTTCCTGGTATTTGATATATCAGTGTTCTAGTGTGGAGTGTGGTTCACCAATTTATCTCTTTAGAGAAGATTAGGATATTCGTGAAATGAACTTCCTTTACAAACAGCGTGATGTGTAACCCACTCTTTCAGAACAATTTATCCGGGAACAACAATAACATAATAACAATAATAAAATCAAAGTATGAGATACTTGAATGGAAGCAGTCCACTGCCATCTAATGATGTTTAACTATTAGCATTGTTAATGGCTTGATGAGTTGTACATATTTGCTTTAGTTTCACTATAAATTATTTTACTCATTTCTTAATGTACTGCTATTTGCATTTGGGATTGCTAGATGGTGCTGGCAAGCAGATAGTCTAGGCCAAAACTGAGAAATGCAGACAGACGCCTCACAATGTTGTTGTTGTTGTTGCTTCTAGGTCTTTGAGGAGATTCGGAAGGAGCATTGGTATAGGCCTAGGTTGCTGTGGTATGTAGATCTTGTTACAGTCCTTGCAAGCAAAGGTTTGCGGTCTGACATTGAGAAAGCTTGCTCATATCTGAAGAGGGAGCAATTGGAACCTGATACCGATGGTTTCAACCTGCTTCTGAAGGCGCTTCTAGATGCTGGGTTCACACAGTTTACAATGGATTGTTTCCGTCTGATGAAATTATGGGACAGTGATCCTGACAGAGAAACATACAGAACACTGATCAAAGGTCTTGAATCTCTAGGAAAGATGAACCTGTCAGCTGATATAAGGTTGGAAGCAGAAAATGAATATGGTTCTTTGAATTTCCTTGATGAAGTGGAGGTTGACAAGACTTGCATAAGTAGAGCTTTTTGATCCTACTCCAGCAGGATTTAGATTTGTGGAGTATAGAATTACTATGGCAATTTGGCGGAGGAATCATTGCTTAGAAAATAGAACAGCAAAATTACTTGTGGCAACGATTATTGACTGCTATGTATCTAGCTGATGAGCTAGAAATGTTGAAGATGGGCTCCTGCAGCTTTCTACTCGTCAGTCCCAGTTCTCTTTTGTCCTATAACTTTGTACAACTTGTATAGACTTCTGTTTGAAAAATTATCTGTATCTAATCATAAGTCGCTTCATAAAGTAGTCACAGTATTGTTTTCTCTTTGTATATTTAGATGTTGTGTAAATGCTTACGTAGTTCCAGTATGCAGACAGTTGTAGCACATGAGTAACGAAGCATGAATGTTTACTGTTACAAATATACCTGTGCTTGATGAGTCATGATAATTTAGATAGAATTTTTTTTTCTGATTGCGGCATTTGAAGATCTACTGGCAGCTTTGTTAAAACATGTATTTCCTCTGTTTTAAATTGTTTTCATTAAGGCAACAAATCTAATTTATTTTTAAACTAAATTTTTTTGTACAACAGTTACAAGATGGAAGAAGTAAGATTTTGGTCATTTACCAATTAATTAGTTCAATTATAGTTACTAATTTTGTTCTAACTTATAGATTTAATATTTAATTTTATTGTTCTAAATATAACAATGAGATATAAGTACAGAAAATCTATCAAATGAGAATCATACACGGTACCATGGCCTAACCGCCTAAGCTCATCCTTTCGCGTCCACTCCGTGCTCGTCCCCCACTCCCACCTTCCCGGCGCGTCTCGCACTCTCGCGCCTCCCGTTCTTCCATGGCGGAGCCCAAAGCCCGTGCTCAAGTGCGGGCGGCCACTCCCACATGGGCGCAGCGTACCGAGGCGCTGACCCACATCCTGACCCACCCCTCCCACTCGCCGTCGCTCCACTCGCAGCTCTTCCTCGCCTCCCGCATCCCGTGTCCGGGCGCCACCGCCTCCTACCCGCCCTTCCTCTGCCCCGGCGCCTCGCTCCTCCGCTGGGTGCTCTCCGCCGTTTTCCTCCCTCGAGCGGCGCGCCTGGGCCTCCCGCCCTCTTCCTGGCGGTCTCGGTGCCCATTCCAGATCCCGCCGCCGCTAGTGCCCTCCACCGGCATCGAGCCGGCGCCCGAGCGATGGGGCGAGGCCGAGCTCAGCGGGTACGCGCGCCGTCGGCGGGCGCGGAGGGGCCCCGTGAGGGTGCGGCCGCCGGTCTCTGTGGCCGGCGTTGTGTTCACCACCGTGCCCAGCATCGTCATCGTCGCGGCCTTCATTCGCGAGCTCTTCTGGGTCCGATCAAATCGCATCTGAGGCGCCATTGATTGAGGAGGTATGTACTCCACTGTAACGCGGATACTCACCGATCCACTGACATCGTTGGAGAAAAGGTAGTACTATGCGGCATCGATTCATGGTGTCGTCGAACGGTCATGGCAACAAGTCATGCCCACGAAGCCCAATCTTTTAGGGATGAGTATCCTCTGCAGTTGCCATGCACTCCCCCCGTTGAGTTTTAAATTTAACTTTGATTATTTGTTTTATTCAATTTTTTTATAAATTATATATATTTTAATATAATTTAATTTATTATTAGAGTTATTTAAATTACAACTTAAAATTTTATATATTCGAATAATTTTTTTAAATAAAATAAATAGTCAAAGTTGATCGTAAAAATCAACGGTGACATTAGGAGGATGATTGGTTTCTGGCATAACGTCCGGCCAGGCTCTTCTGATGCAGTTAGGGCATGATTGGTTACCGGAGCGTCGTCGGCCTGGTTGCGTGCGTGCGTCAGACGTGTGATTGGTTGCTTAGATGGCTCGGCTGTCTCGCATGTCCTCGTGCAAAAATCTGCGCTCAGGGTGGCTCGCCGGATACGAGAATAAAACTCGTTTCCTCCGAGGTTGTCTCGTCAGCTGCAGACTTGCGGAGGCCAGGCGCTAAAAAACCGAGCAACGCAGACTTGCGGAGGCCAGGCGCTGAAAAACCGAGCCACGCGACGGAGATGACAACCAATCATGCCCTAAGAACAGAGGGATTACTCCGTGCTGTCTCTTATACGTAGGTTGGGTCTAAGCAGTAGACAGATGACATTGTATGACAATACGCTCTCCAATCCGAAAGTGTCATCGTCAGTCAGTTCAAATTCAAATTTGAACTGATAGGAGATATCAATTTTAAAACTGAGGGAGTATCAATATCCCACAAAACCTGCAGCTGAACGGAGGGAGTATCAATAACACAATGTTCGTTTCTGGTACTGTGGATCTTGTTGATATCCAGCAATGGAGATTACGATGATCTGGTATAGCAGATGTCTAAATTATCATGAACTCTGCGAATGCGTTGCTTAACAGGCGATTCTGGTTGCTCCTACTACTTCACCCTATATTTATGATCCGAAGGGGACCCGTGGCTTCTGCATTTGCAATCTTCTTCGAGGCCACAGCTTATTTATGACTGCATGCCGCATCGCTGAGTTTAATTGAACCTGGGCAGGTCGCTGGATCAGCAAGCATAGGGATCTCGGCAGCTCCATCAAGCAGGGATCTGGAAGCACAGGGCTGCCTTTAAGCTTGGGGGCACCACAACGTCTGTGACACAAACTAGCTAACCACTCCACCACCTCCATGTCTGTCGATGGAAGCTTCATCGTCGGCGACCACCAGCAAATCAATCTGTCCAAACCGGTAGCGGAATGGCGTTTTGTGTAGGAGTAGTCATGTGAACTCCTGCATGCGTACGTGTGCGCTTTGTCCATCCTGCTGCAGTGCTGCTACTTTGCCTGGCCGAAGTTTGAACTACACTAAGAAAGTGAGAATGGAGGTGCTGTTGGACCTGACATGTGAAGAACAAGGAAAGGAGGTACTGTAGGATGGAATGTCGATGAGGCCCGTGTAAGATATGAAGAATTGCACGTCCCGCTGTTTTCTGATAGTGCAAGACGATAGTTGTTCTTAACCTGCACTGAGTGCTCACGGAAGGTTCGAGCTACACAGTGTACACATGCTGGCCTGGTCATGTGGCCAATGCTTCCTTATTTTCCCCCGCTTCTATGACAATCCGCAGAGAGAAGTTGATAATTTGCAAGTATTTTTGAGACTTAGGCCGTAACAACAAGTTAAATAAGGCCCCTTTTTAATTTTGAATTGAGGTATTTCATTAGGAAGTTTGGGAGCTATACAATGCAGCAAACAACTACTCCTACTTCTCATCAAGCATGCAACTATAAGCTGATCGCTGTAAGAACTGCTGAAAACGATGGTATAAACGAGCTCAGTCAAAATGTAGCTAGCAGATGTGCATCCAGTTCTGCGCTGGTTGTACTGACGACTGACGAAGATGAATTTTCAGTGAAGCCGCGTCACTGTTCTTGACCGGTTTTCTGATTGCGCCTCGACGGTTTCGATCGTTTGCTGCTGTTGGGCTCGGTGACGAGGCCGAGAATCGGCGAGTCCGCCTTGTTGCCCGACCCGCTGCCGCTGCCGCTGGACGGCCCGGAGAAGTTGGAGGTGGATCCTCCAGACGCCGAGGCGGACGCCGAGCATGACGCCGAGTACTCCAGTTCCCCATCCTGCGAATACCAATCGGTACAATCTCCGTTACAATTAGCATCACTGCCGGATCGTTTAATCCTACAAAGGTTTTTTCATGAGTCAATTCTTTATTAGCCATTGAAAAAACTTTTGATTCTTTATTTTTAAATTTTTTTATTAACTATTAATATTAATTTTCTTTCTTTATTTGCCACTCATATGACTTGAAAAAGACATGTTTACCCTCAATTATTTTTTTACTAAGTTTTTTCATTACTCATTTTAGTGAATGTTATATAAATCAATTTTATCTCACAAATTTATATTATGGCCCATGAGCTTAAAAGAAAATAAAATGGCTCATATTAAATTTTAAATTTTGAATTTGAATTGTAAGTAAAATTTAGATGCCCCAAAACCAAACAAAATCCACCAAAATAAGTAATGATGAAATTTAGAAAAAATTAAAAGAAGGGCAAAAGGATCTTTTTTAAGTCACCAAATGTATAGAAATGACGAATAAAGAAAAAAAAAGTTATCTTTAGTGGTTGATAAGGAAGTTCAAAAATTTAAATGACTGATAAAAAACTACAAATTTTTTTTATAGCTAATAAAGAATTTACCCTTTTTTCATGGAAATTTCCAGGACAAACAGAGGGATGTTTTCCCTTAGGAAATTGAGCTGAGATCCATTTGAAATTCATATACGATTTCTGTGAAATTCATATGTTCCAAATGATAGTTCTACGCAATTGGTGCACAGACAGCTCGAAAATTAATTTGCTGATGAAAGGAAATACTACTAGTATTATCACTCTGGTGGTACACTGCTCCTCTATTTATCATCCGGCGTACAAGGAGCAGTTAGAAGCTGTACTCCGTGTCGTCCTCACCAACAGGATGGTTGGATAAGCCGTGCTGGTACAAAAATAACGATCGAAGCAGGCATTTTCAAACGAAATTTGCGTTGCCTAATAAACGGCTCGCTGTCGTACCGCCCGGTTCTGATCGGTACGGGCGAGGTAGGCGGGGTGGAGTGGACACCGAGGATCAGCCGATCAGAGCAAGCAGCGGGAAACGAAATCAAAGCAAACGCAATTGGATCGAATAATTTTTACCGGCCGTTGGTGCTCGTCGTCCTCCGACTGGCACGGGGTCACGGGCGCCGCCGGATCGTCGCAGCAGTCGTCGTCGTCTTCGTCGCCGTGCTCGGGCTGGACGACGACGCTGTAGAGCTCGACGATGCGGTCGAAGTTCTCCTCCCACCAGGCCCTTGCCGCCCGCGCGTCGGGGAAGTGCTCCTCGCCGAAGCGTATCCGGCGGAGGTAGTTGGCGCCGTCGCCGCGCGGCGCCAGCGTCATCAGCACCCCGGGCTCCGGCTCCGCCATCCACTCCCCGTCGCTGCCTCCCTGCTCCTTCTCCTCCTCCTCCGCGGCGGCGGCGGCCACGTGGTCGTCGTCGTCCTCCAGCGGGGAGCAGCACTTGTCGCAGTGCCGGCGCTTCGTCTTCTCACTAGCTCCGTGCTCCTCCTCCTCGTGCGGCTGCGCCGGCGCGATCTTGGCGGACGAGGACGCGGACGAGGGCGCGTCGTTGTCCTGGTGATCCAGGTCCGCGTCGTCCTCCGCCTTCGCCCGCCTGCGCCGTCGCCGCGCCCGCGCGTGCCTCTCCCCGCGCTTCACCTTGAGGGTCATGGCCTTCATCTGCACACACCACACCACACGCGACGACACCTCGTCGTTCACGTATCCGCACACGGCGCGCAGAGCAATCGGGTAGGGGGGGAGGAATGAAGGGGCGGACGGCGTACGTACTGTCTTGGTGAGATCCCTGATGACGCCGACGGACCTGGTGACCCTGCTGCCGCTGCCCCCGCCGTAGAAGCACGCGTGGATCATACTCGACGGGTGGATCTCCTCGGCTCGGGAGCGGGCAGCCTTGCTGAGCGAAACTCTGTTGCCTTTGGAACGAACGAATGGAATGGCAGGGAACGGAAGTCGAACAATTGAAGGGGATGAGTGAAATTTGAAAAGCGGGTGAAGGGCGGCAACGGAATCAACGGGCGAGAAAAACGCGCGGGCAGGGCAGAGGCTGCGGGCAATCAATGCGGATTTGCGGTATTTATGGTAAGCGTTCGTGCCATATACTCGTAATACCTCCACCGGAGTACTCCTCCATTTTTAATTTTCCTCCCTGGGATGGGATCGCGTACGCGGGCCGCACGAGCAAGTACGTGGCGCCGTCGACACGCACGCCCAGATTCGTCCGCGGAAGAGAGCGGCGCAGCGTAACATCACGCTCTCCTGCGAACAGGCGCAGAGCAGGTGCGAGAAGAGCCTGCGGCGGCGCAGGAGGGGCGCCGGCGGCTGCGTCGGCGAGGGAAGGCCGCTGCCGTGAGTACGCGGACGCGAATACGTTTATCAGCCGAGGAAGACGATGAGGCAGGCCTCGAGACGATCTGCCTGCCCATTACCGACGGGCCGTCTCCACTTAGGCCGTGGGCAACTATTCGCGTGCCCCGGTCCCCGGTCCCCGTGCGGCCCAGTTCTTCCCAGAGACGCACGGCCCATCCCGCTCTTCCCGATCGAGGCTTCCCGTTGCCACGAGTGGCTTGGCCATCAGCCACGACGACGAGTCGCCGCATGAGTGCACGGGAAGTAACCGTGAACGTGTTCCCCTTCCTTGCCGCTGCAACAAACGACTCGGAAATCTTTTACTCATCGTGGTTATACCTTCAGGATCACACGTCAACACCCCAGTGCGCGCACAGATGCACCTACAAATACACATGCATTACGTGATCACGCACCTAAAAATACGAGCAGTAGTAGTATTACAGCACTAAACATACTAGATCACCATGGCCAGACACTCGGTTCTCTTCCTGCTGCTACTGTCTTTCCAGCTGCTCATCACGACGTCGTTTTGCCAGTCTCAGCTGTCAGACCGTGACGACCTCCCGGCGCTCATCAAGATCAGGGAGCAGTTCGGCAACCCCGCCCTCTTCGCGGGGTGGCGGCCCGGCACGACCTGCGCCTCGTGGTGGCCCGCGGCGTGCAACGGGCAGGGCCGCGTGACCGCGCTCTTCCTCGAGAACCTGGACATCAACTCCACGCTCCCGCCGGCCATCGGCGAGCTCGACATGCTGGAGACGCTCAGCATCATCAACATCCCGGGCCTGCACGGCCGGATCCCGGACTCGTTCGGCAACCTGCCGCACCTCTCCATCTTCAACATCATGGTCACCAACGTCTCCGGCCCGCTGCCGGCTTCGCTCTCCCGCACCAACCTCACCTCCGTCAGCTTCTTCAAGAGCAGGCTCTCTGGCCCGATCCCGAGGTCGCTGCAGAAGCTGCCGTACCTGTCCTACTTCGACGCGGCGTACAACGACCTCGTCGGGCCCATCCCGCCGGGGCTGGTGCGCAGCACGCCCGGCCGGCCGGCAGGCCTGAACCTGGACGGCAACCGGCTGACCGGGACGATCCCGTTCACGTACGCGTTCGAGAGGAACATCATGCAGTTCAGGGTGGCCAACAACCGGCTCACCGGCGACGCGTCGTTCCTGTTCGGGAGGCACAAGACGTTGAGCGGGACGCTGGACCTGTCCGGGAACAAGTTCCGGTTCAACCTCACCGGCGTGGAGTTGCCCAAGCACCTGCTGTTCCTGAACCTGAGCCACAACCGGATCTACGGCGGCGTGCCGGCGTCGCTGAGGGAGTCCAAAGTGGTCACGCTGGACCTCAGCTACAACCAGCTCTGCGGGGAGATACCCACCGGCGGGCAGATGGCGCGGTTCAAGGCGGAGGCGTACGAGCATAACAAGTGCTTGTGCGGCGCGCCGCTGCCGCCGTGCACAAACGTCTTCTGAGGCTCTGAGCTGTACTGTATCTTTTACAAATACATACTAGTATGTGTGTATGTATTTTACTAAAAAATAATCCCATGTTACTTTTGTAATTTTAATAAAATAATGTTGTTGATAAAAAACTCCCTTGCTACCCTGGTAGCTGTAAACCGTTCTACCTCCGGCTCTTTTGGATTTCGTACAATCTTTGGTCAATGATTTTTATAGATTTGATTAACTTTAAAAATTTAATATTTATATTTTTTAAATTTTTTTATAAAAAATATTTTTATAATATATATTTTATATTAATTTATATTTATAAAAAATATTAATAAAAATATGTTTGACTAAACTCAAATGAACACTTATTTTGATACGGAGGAGTAAAAGGTTTCGGCCGGTGGGCCGTCCGACCCGCGGACCAGGCAGTGCACGGCCCATTTTCCAGGTGGAGTTGCGGCCTCTTGGCCAAGACAGACCGTGCTTTCTTCTTTCTTCCTCTAATTGTTCTACCTGCTTTGCAATTTGGATCGACTAATTGTTTGGGACGATGGGACGAGCATGTAATCGTTCCCCGAACACGAAGGGCCTTTGTGTCTCAGTCGCGTCGCGGGAATCCTCTATCGCTTTGGACTTTGGCTTCGCCGCTGGCACGTGGTTGCTGCCTCATCGCTCGTGTCTATCGGTCCTCCCTTTTGTCAATTCTCATAGTGAATCATCCCTTGCATCTTTTCCTGCAAAAAGATGAGGCAGAAATTAAGCCAGCGAGCACAAGTTTCGAAAATTTCCATCAACCCAAACGGTGAGATTTGTCCAACTTGGCCGGGAAGATGATCAGAGTAGCTAGGGATCTCCTGTCCCTGTCACGGAAGTGGTTGGCGCACACACGTGACGAGTAAAAAAACAACGCGTGCGTTTCGTTTAGGCCATGCATTGCCGCCCGGCCTCCCTATATATGCAGCCACCGGGAGCCAGCGAGCCGGAGTATAGCGAGAAGCTCCATTCTTCTCCCCACGTTTTGCACACCTCATGTCTGTGACGAGAGTAGCCGGGATGCGCGGGCGTCTTCTACTCCCGCTCCTCGCACTAGCCGTCGTCGCTTGTGGCGCCGACTACCACGGCGGCGCCGGCCTGCCGCCGATCAGCCGGAGAAGCTTCCCCGAGGGGTTCGTCTTCGGGACCGCCTCGTCGTCCTACCAGGTGAGAGAGTTAATCCGATCCTGACAGCCACACGTTACATGGCACAGTGTTCTTGCCGTCTCGTAAATATACCGTGTTTGACATGGCGTACGTTCACGATGCAGTACGAGGGAGGTGCCATGGAGGGGGGCCGAGGACCGAGCATCTGGGACACCTTCACCCACCAGCACCCAGGCAAGTGAACATTTCCCGCTCCAACTAATGCATCTCTCTCCTTGCTTCACGTACCACCTTTGGTATACTACTTTCGATTCCAAAAAAAAAACTTTGGTGTACTGCTTATTTGCTAATTTCTCCTACGCGTAACTTTGTACTAGTATATTTATTGGATCATATGTGTTGATGCAATGATGTTTAGGCTTACTGGCTATAGTCTAACCAGTGGCGTTTCCAACTGCTGCCCCCAGTTTCTGCTCGAAAGGGGCAGGAGATGCGTGTCTGAACGCACTCTTCTTGACAACCGCGCATGGGTATCCATTCGTCAACAGCGTGATATCGTTTTACTTAGGACCACGATTGCGAAAAGAGACAAGACGTTGAATTATTGATCTTGCTTGTGGTAACGACGAAACTAAATTTAACACTTATCTTCAGAAGGAGTGAAAGATAAGGAAGTCTGAAAACGTGAAACAGACAGCCCGAGAGTGAGTGATTGATGCCACTCGTGTGGCAGCTGTTACTGAAAGATGACAGGAAACACAAGAATACAAGATACCGAGGGGTTACGTTAAGTTACTCCACGAACATCTTTAATTAGACTACTTTCTTAAAAGTGGATGGTATTGTGGATTCTTAAATTTTTTTTTTTGAACTGAAATAGTTTGGAGGGTAATTTTATGGTCTCTAGTTTACTCGCCTAAGATATATGCCTAAGGTGTTAATATAAGCCTTTTTTGATTTAACAGATAAAATTGCCGATAGAAGCAATGGTGACGTCGCCGATGATTCATACCATCTCTACAAGGTATATGTCCACTATTTTTTGGTGAAAAAAAAAGATTTGGACTTAACTCGTGCAGGAATTCTTATAATCGATCATTCCAAGCAGATTAAACTCATCACAAATATTAGGACACTACATATATCCATACAGGCTTGCTGGAAAAAACTAAACAACGCATGCAGGAAGATGTGCGCCTCATGAAGGATATGGGGGTGGACGCATACAGGTTCTCCATCTCATGGACTAGAATTCTTCCAAGTAAGCCTAAGCCACAATTCCATACCAGCTGGCTACCCCGTGCTGCAATAGTGTACACTGTCTGGCTGAAATTTAATCTCTTTTTGAGGCGAATCATGCTTATCTTCCAAAGTCCAAGTTTATCGCATCTTAAAATAAAATCTCACGGTACGTAGATGGGAGCCTGAGCGGCGGAGTCAACCGAGAAGGCGTCGACTACTACAACAATCTGATCAATGAGCTCCTATCGAAAGGTATGCACAAGTACAGTTCATTAGCTCAATTCCTTACACCGCCTCATGAACCACCGTCTAATGAAGATACGAAATGGAGTATATATAATATTTTTTTGTGACAGCAATGTGAAAAATAAATATTTGAAATATTTATAATTGTGTCTGCAGGGGTGCAGCCATTCGTGACCCTTTTCCACTGGGACTCGCCTCAGGCGTTAGAAGATAAATACGGAGGATTTCTTAACCCGGCTATTGTGTAAGTCAACGAATTTCCAGTCCTTTTCGGCTTGATTGAGAAAGCTGCAAGTACTCAATCATCCATAGGTTACTCTGGAAAGAGACAACCAGATTGAGAAATACTGATCGATTGCTCCCTATTAGAAAATAGTAAATATTGATTGATTGAGTGTGACAAGGTGATTTAGATGTAATGAAATTGTACTTAAATATTCCACTTTGAAAAAATGCGTTACCGTTCTCAAGAGCACCAACTAAAAAATATATATACACACACACACTCGGTTTTCATGCATGATCGGTTTCATTGATTGAGCACGATAAGATAATTTAGACGTACTGAAATCGTACTTTAGCACTTTTTTAAAAAAAAAATGCGATAGCATTCTCAAAGGTACCATCTAAAATGTACTTACTCGATTTCAGTTGTCAATAGCTTGGTTCTTTTGCCTACCTTTATATATATATGGTGACTACATGGAACTGTAATCGATCTTGCAGCAACGACTTTAAAGACTACGCCGAAGTATGCTTCAGAGAGTTTGGTGACCGAGTGAAACACTGGATCACGCTCAACGAGCCCTGGAGCTACTGCTCCAGTGGCTACACGTCCGGGACGTTTCCGCCAGGCCGGTGCTCGCCATGGGAGCAAGGCCAATGCAGCGCCGGAGATTCAGGGAGGGAGCCCTACACTTGTGCCCACCATCAACTGCTCGCCCACGCAGAGGCTGTTCGGTTGTACAAAGAGAAGTACCAGGTCAGCGCATGAATGCATGATGAACTCTCTATATCTGAATGCATCAACGAACGATAAAATAAAATACTTCATATTCTAATATATGGTAAGTAATGCAGGCTGTCCAAAAGGGAACGATTGGAATAACCTTAGTCTCACACTGGTTTGTCCCGTTCTCCCGTTCCAAATCCAACGACGAGGCAGCGAAGCGCGCCATAGACTTCATGTTTGGATGGTACTGCGTACATATATATGGTCCTATATATAATAATTCATTGTGATAAAACCATGCGAATGCAGCTCTGAATCTGATCAGTAGGGATGACCTTGCTGCAGGTTTATGGACCCCCTGATCAGAGGCGAATACCCGCTAAGCATGAGAGTGTTGGTCGGAAATCGCCTGCCGCGGTTCACAGAGGGACAGTCCGAGCTGGTCAAGGGTTCCTTCGACTTCGTTGGAATCAACTACTACACTGCGAATTACGCTGATAGCCTTCCTCCGTCAAACGGCCTCAACAACAGCTACAGCACCGATTCTCGAGCAAATCTTACAGGCAAGGATCATCGGTTCGATCTTCTTAATTTTATCATTCTAGTATTTCAAAAATTTTGGACCAAAACTTTATGATTTTCTTATATTGCAGAAAGTTTCTGTCTTAACCGTATATAACACGTTCGATTTAATTACCAGGTGTGCGGAATGGCGTCCCTATTGGCCCACGGGTAATTAAGTGCAGACAGATTGTGATTTCCCCTCCCCCCCCCCCCCCCCATTTCATATGTGGTGGCAGATGATACAGGCTAGCTGCTTCACCTTTGTGTTTTTTTCTTTTTTCTTTATTTTGCGATTTGTCTATAGGCTGCTTCACCTTGGCTCTACGTCTACCCTCGAGGCTTCCGTGACCTTCTGCTCTATGTTAAGGAGACCTACGGCAATCCAACGGTTTATATCACTGAAAATGGTAATCACAGACTTCCGGTTTCTTCATTTTCAACCTGTTGTTAGTTGTTACTATCTCTCATGGATGTTGCTACAGCAACTGTGAAAAACAATTTACTCTCCTAAAAAACCAAAAAAAAAAAAAAAAGAGAGGAGAGAATCAAAGTGCACAGACATAATAAACTACGGAGCATTTAAAAACATATCATTGCATTTCTACTACTACTACTAGGTGTTGACGAGGCCAACAACAAGAGCCTGCCACTGCACGAAGCTCTGAAGGACGATCACAGGATAGATTACTACCACAGGCACCTCCTCGCCCTGAAAAGCGCTATAAGGTCAGAACTACTCAGAGCTCTTCTCTTCTTATTATACTCCTAGTACTAGTATAGATAGTACAAGTACTGCGGAGCAGTCAAATTTATAAGCTCTTAAGGAAGGGAAGGGAAGGGCGGTGTAAACTTAATTTTGACTTGAACGTCCACACAGGGACGGGGCGAACGTGAAAGGGTACTTCGCGTGGTCGCTGCTCGACAACTTCGAGTGGGCTAACGGGTACACGGTCCGGTTCGGGATCCACTTCGTCGACTACAACGACGACGGACGGAAGCGGTACCCCAAGAAGTCCGCCCACTGGTTCAAGGGTTTCCTCCAGAAACACTAAGCAGCAGCAGCAGCAGCAGCGCCAAGCTTTTGTTCAGCTGGAAACAGACGTGTTGTGTGGGAGACAGTTCGGTCCGGTTTGGTATGGTAATACTCCAATAAGCAAGCCTCTCGATCGGCTGGAATAATTAGACCGACATCTGTGTGTCTGTTTGTTCATTTGTAACTGTGCAATAAACTAATAATAATAATAATAAATAAAAGTCGTTTCCAGGATGTGCTATCTGAATTCTCTACGGCTGACGGAGAAGCCCATCTGAAATTCAGTCTTGCTCCCCATGACTTGTGCCGCTGCAATTTCTCTCTGATTTTTTTTCCTTATCCATAAGAGAAGCCAGCCACTGCAATTTTGCACTAAATCATCTGTCCTAACGACGACAAGGAAAACGTAACAGAGACGCAATTCCCACGGCTTTCCCGTCTCCTTGTGATTGCAGTACAGTCTGAATAATGGGTAAAATACGTTTCTTTTCTAATAACTGCTGTACTCCAAAACGTACTGCAAGATTTCAACGCTGTTCCGCTGAATCGTTCGCGCTGTTTGGCTGCTTGACTAGGGTTTGGCAGTTTGTGTACGAGTAAGCAGAACATTTTCCTCTCCAGTGGTGTCCACAAAAGCAAGCTTTACTACTTTCCCCAGGTCGTTTCTTGTGGAAACAGATACTTTTGCTTCAGGATAGTTTGTTGTTCATGGAACTGGCTGTCTTTGGCCATGTAACATGCATGCATTCCAGCTTGCACTGTTCTTGGTTGTTCAAACCCTTCCACATTGTACTCATTGCCACATACTGAAAACCTCAAGCCCCCACTGCACTCATTGTGGGTCAAAATTTAGCAATCTTCTTTTTCCTTTTTTTTTATGCCTGAATAATTTTCATAGTTCAAATTTGGCTTCGCACCAGTGTCTGAGCATCAACAATGAAATATAGTACTACCATGCAGGTAGAATTTGATAAGATCCTTTGAGTAAAAGAATTTCCCCTGCGACGGGTCATGGGTCACTCAAGACTTCATCATAAACCTTGTGATATTGCCACTGAAAACATTTTTTTTTTCCTGCGGCAGGGCATTTCCATAAGAATTTTACTTGAAAAGCTCAAGATAAGCTCAGTTCCTTTTATCTCTACGTACACTCCCAAGAAAAAGAGAGAAGGAATCCAAGCAGTGGCAAAACTGTGAAATCGTCCAACGGCTCTGACCGCCTGCCTGCTCAGCAACACCCAGTCCTCACCTCACCAGTCACCGCCAGCTTGGCGCAACGTCAGCGACGGGACGCCCGCTCGCCGCCAAGCCGAGCACGCACCGAGGGTGAGACGCTCTGTCGCTGCGAACGGGCCCCGCGTACGGCGCTCGCCGTGGCGGTGCGGAAGAGCTTCTCCCGCCTCGCATCCTCGCGTGACCGGCGCGTCCGATGCTCGCCGCGTGTCCACCAGGCACGTGACCGTGGTCCGGGAGGCGGAGCACCGAGGCCCGAGCACGTTTCCGTTCCAGCCCCCACCAGACAAGCGAAACCAACTCTACGGCGCAGGGCAGAGCAGGCCCCAGGAGGTTTCGGTCTTTCGTAATTCGTAGAGAGAGAGAGAGAGACGCCGCCTTTTCCACCTCCTACGCGAGGTTCAGGGCCAGGGCTTTGCTGGATGGCTCATGCGGCCGTCGTCGCGGTGCTGGCCGTCGGCCTCCTCCTATCCTGCTTGCCGCCCGCCGCCGCCGCCGCCTCGTCTTCCCTGGCAGGTACGTGCGAGCGCTGCGCGCGTCGTAAACCACGCCTTCTTCTTTCGTTCTCGCGTTTGCGCCGCCCTAAACCTGACGCTTTCCCCTGCCTCGCCGGCCGTGCAGCCCCGGCATTGCGACGGCTCGATATGACGCCCATGGACACGGCGCCGGGCACGCGGGAGAAGGCGGACGTGACCAAGGTAAGGAACGCCTCGCCGTTGCCGCGGTTTTGGGTCGACGAAAGGCGGCTCCTTTGGCTGACGTTTTCGTTCCTGGCTGGGGTTTTCTCCGGCTCCTGCCCGCAGGGCGCGGTGGAGGACGCGAGCACGACGGGGTTCGGCGCGGAGGAGGAGAGGGAGGTGCCCACCGGCCCGGACCCCATACACCACCACGGCCGGGGGCCACGGCTCCAGACGCCGTGATCGCGAGCGACGCGCACGGAGTCGGCGGATCATCGCTTCCTTGAGTTGGTCTTCATCAGACGGACGTGTACCGGATTCCACCGTGGCCGACGAATCCGCGCACCTTTTTCTGTTCTTGATGACTGAATCCGTGATGGATGATGCACTTTATGCGTTGATTCTTTCTACATCGTTGTTGTAGGAGAGACAGTATCAGAGCTACCATCGAATTTATTTTCGCATACCAAATTAGGGAACGGAGAGGGAGTACAGTTCATAATAATTGTGTACTGGTAACATATATGCATCAGACCTGAGTTGTTCCTCCCTCTCATAATCTTGTTGCCTTTTGTCTTAGTTTGTTCTCTGCCATTTTTCGATGATTTCTGGTTGTTTTGATTTGTGATTGGGCGTTACCTAACCTTGTTTAAACTTCTATTTACATTGATGCCTGATTGTTCGAGTTCAGGTTGGGGTAAAGGAAGCAGAGCACTTCTATTCCTTCGTACATTCCAGGATGAAAGCTGTTCTGTTCACTGGAATGCATGTGCGGCTTGGGCTTGGCCTGAGGAAGAATACTCTGGGTTGCATTGCATGATATGTTAGCATTTTCTCATGCAAAACATTCTATTCTTATAATCTTGCTCAGCATTTTTTCGGTCATTTATAGCTGAATGGTGAAGTGTACCAACGAAGTACTGATCGATGATGGATGCATTTAAGCATATCAAATTGAATACAATCAGTGAGGGTATCAGATTGGATTGCGATGCTTCCTCTGCAAATAGAGGTGTGTTCATGAGGTTTTCATACCTCGACAGCCTGCTGCTATAGCTAGTCACTAGCCATGGGGATTAGTTCAAATTCACAGGAGAACATAGGAAATGGGACCATTTTTTGTGTTTCAAATGGAGCATGGCACTACTATCAATTGCGCTTTACAACAGCGCCACTTGCAAGGCTGGAATTTTGCCCTTGAATATATATGAAAAGATATTTTCAAGAAAACGTATGAAAATATAATAATATGAAAGAGTTCATGGAATATCATGAATTGGACAATCTAAATCTTAATTGAGATTAAAAAAATGAAAGTATATTTTGCTGAAAACAAAGGTGTAGTCCACTGGTACTGAAATCTGACTGTAACAGATAGTGTTGGCCAAACGGGCTGCTCGGCACGGCCCGGCCCAAGCACAAAGTGGCACAGCCCACGGGCTTGAGCGGTGGCCCACGGCCTGGCACGAAAATGATTAATCGTGCCAGGCTGGCCTATTAGCACGGTGGCCCATCTCATCCGGTGGCTCAATTAGTATAATCCACTCTGAAATGTTGCAAAATATATGAGAGAACTGTGAATTGAACTCTAAGACCTCTAAAAATTGAAGCAATGGCCTTACTTAAATTGAATATATATTAACTAATTGCAATTAACTCTATAATCGTGCCGAGCCGTGTCGCCCGCTGGGCCGAAGTGCCGGTCCAAGCACGACCCGCACTTGTGCCGGGCCGGCACGGGCCCGATTAGATTTGGGTCATGCCGTGCTTGGGCCGAGCCATTTTCTCCGTGCCTTGGGCCGGCCAGCTGGCATGGCCCATTTAGCCAACTATAGTAAGGGCAATCACAATGGTTGTTGTCAAAGTTGGCATTAGTGGTGGGACAATGTAAAGTTGGTTGTTGTTGTTACATTTTTCACAATGTTTATATCTAGCCATAGATACAAGGTGGAGCCCACTTAAAAAAAAAAGGTTGAAGCAAGAGAAGAGAAGCTACTTTAGAGTTGTTTCATATAACTATATAATATTTTAAGTCTTTATAGCTTGGTCATAGCACTATAGATAGCTTTTGTTGATTTTTTTATTATCACCAACTTCCACAATATATATAATAAATTTTAAAAAATATTATATTATTTATTAACCATTTTATGCCCAGATACCCTAATAAAAATGTGGCACTGCCAAGAAGAAAACATGGGTCACACGGCCCAATCATCCGGCCCAGTGCACCCCACTAGGGTTCACACAACGCAAGAGTCAAGACACCTGGAACCACGAGATATAAAAGCGAGCCCTAACTCCCACACGCTACTCTTTCTCCTCCGCCTGCAGTCCCCGCCGCCGTCGCAAGCCACTCCAATGGCGCCGGCGTCGAAGTTGTCGCGTGCAATCAAGAAGGCCTCGCGGTCTCACCAGTACCATCGCCGCGGTCTGTGGGCCATCAAGGCCAAGCACGGTGGTACCTTCCCCAAGGCCGAGAAGCCAGCCGCCGCGGCGGAGCCAAAGTTCTACCCCGCAGATGAGGTGAAGCCCCGCAAGCCAAGCACCCGCAAGCCGAAAATCACCAAGCTCAGGTCCTGGCCGCAGCAACGGCAGAAGCATAGTTCGGTTCATTTGCTGCGAGGATTGAACCTGATAGTCTCTGATGCAGGTCGTCCATCACTCCTGGGACTGTGTTGATCCTGCTCGCTGGGAGGTTTATGGGGAAGAGAGTCGTGTTCCTCAAGCAGCTCAAATCTGGCGTGCTTCTTGTCAGTGGTAAGCCTAGGTTTACTTTTAGCACGCGGTTCCGTGTGAACTCTATATGTGATTGTTTCATGCTGTTTGGTATTTTAAACCAGTGTTCACTTTATGTTCAATGTGGATGGATTGTTAAACTGATACATCTAGTTCGCATCGTTTTATAACATATAGATTGACCAGTGGCTCGCATAGTCGTCTTGGTGTTGGCATAATTGAGTAAGTTAGTTTTGCTCTGCCATGGATTGTATTCTGTATGAATCTGTGCTGCGCATGCCACTTCTTTGTGAATTATATGTAGTTTGTCGAAGGAATCACTTACATTAGTTGCTGAAAATGAAGGTCTTATCATGTTTCAGTGTCATCATTTAAGTATTTCCTGACTTTAAAGCGTTGTTACTGTGGTAATGTTGGATTCTATGGGCTTGCTTCGTATGCAATAAAAAACCAATTGGAGCTTTGGTGTGAGGAACCGTTCTTCCAATTAATCGAATTAGCTTGATATTCAAACCGAACACAAGCTGATTCAACTAACGAGAAATCAACCTCGGTAGTCTCCTGATATGCTTCTCAAACATCGTCCAGGACATGAGCATATCGGTAACCAACATTGTATATATCGCAAAGGAAACACACATACTTTAAAAACAATTGGAGAAATTATTATGTCATAAGTAAAGAGAGATATAACAAAAACTTACATGAATGGGAGTAGTAGAGTCGTAGCTTTCAACTCCCAAACCTTCTAAAAACATAGTTCAACAAAGGTCAAATTTAATTTAGGTTTTAACGCGGATAGACAACGAGGCGCGCAGCGAAAAATTAAGTTTTCAAAACAAACCAAAAAGATGGTTGTGCTCAGCCCACGAACACCACCATCATACTAGAAAGAGGCAATCAACAACAATACCTGCAAAACTCCAACAAAACAAACGTGAGTACGAAGGTACTCAGCAAGACTTACTCGTGAGCTAGTCCCGACTCTAAGGATAATGTATAGGGTTAAATAGCAAGAATAAGGCTATAGGTTAATTTTTTTTTGCATAAAGCAATGATTAAGGTAAAGTGACATTAAGCAATCATAAAGCAAACATCCTTAGAGGTATAAGACACCTACATAACACATGCCCTTAAGTAACCCAAGATAACAGTAACAACAATATTTGAGACGTGTCCACAATACTTCTCCATGCTAGCTCACAACCTTTTTCAGATGTGCTTAGTTAGGTGAAGTTATTAACTACGATGAACAATGATAGACACTAAGCTTGGTCATGACCGGGACTGCGACGATTTGAATCGATTATACACCCTGCAGAGGAGTTCAACTGTACCCACACGACATGAAGACCATCCGACGTATGTAACTCGCTAAAGTTACACAAAAGGGCACTCATGTCAATCTTTCTCTCATTTATTCTCGAACGGTTGGACAATCGACATGTCAGGGGGGACCGGTCCCGTGTCTCGTGGGAGCCCAGCGGTCACTCGTGCGTGTCAGTCAAGACATGCCGTCATCGCCCAAACGATAGTATGCAAATGAGATACTCGGTTTGTCTTACCATTATATTCGACATGTAGTATGAACGAAAAGTGCTTAGGCCAACATTAACAACGGTCGGTCTTTAATTGACATAGACGGGACTACCACCGTGAAGGCTCGGCCTTCTCAATCCATCCTATATATCACTACCGTCCGGTCTTCAATTTATTCATCCTCAGGTTTAGCCTAACTATATGAGTAACCAAGTAAATAAATATCCTATACTCGCGAAACAGTGGTGACCTTCCACTGATTCAACTTCTACCGCTCTAAGCATGGTTAAGCAAGACACATCGTAAAATAAGAAAGTCTCACCTTAGACAAGAACATTCAAGGATGAGGTAGAGCAAATAATCAAGAAATAGATAATGCAACAACTAAGATTTAACCCACATATACCGCTAATACCCGACCTAATGCAATACATAACCATAACTGAAATAAATCAATATTAACAATTAATCCAAAACAAGGTTCAAGATGCAAGGTGCTTGCCTTGAGTTTGCAGGTATTCTACACAATCAACACAACAGCTCCCCTTTTCCCATCACCCACGATACTCTCCGAAAAATCATTCACTAAACAAAAAATAAACGCTAGTAAGAAAATGCATGCTATGCAATGCAATGATACAATTGCAGTGAAATAAATCTATATTTATTTGTTGAGTTAACATATGAAAGACTTAAGTGTGCTGGTAATTATCGAAAATTACTAAACCGATTAATACAATTATAATCTTTTCTATTACTAGATGGAGTAGATATTTAATCTAATCACTATAAAATAATAAGGTGAATAATTTCACTAAACCTAATAGGTCAAACTATCAGTAGAACTTAATTATAACTACCTCAAGTAATTTAACCAAATATAGTACAAATAATTTAGTTAATTACTACGTCAATTCACTTAATTTGATTAAATAAACTAAAGTAATAATATTTAGTAAGGTTACTGGGCTAAAAGCAATTACAATAGGCTAAGATTAATTAAAGATCATCTAGGATCAGATTTGGTGAATTTTAAACTACTACACTAACTATTATGAATTAATTACTAGAAACTAGAGACTAATACATTATAAATTAATGACATGGGCCTAAAATATTTTTATACTGTTCTTTAATACCCTAAGGGACATTCATGCACAATTTCACTAATTAACAATCCACATAAAATTAATTAGGAATTAAACATGCATAAACAATTTTCTGCAATTAATCATTGTTAAACAATTAATTACTGGTATTTATTAGATTAAATAAAACGTTGGTTTCATATTTTTTCGAGCTAGTATGAATTTTTTGTGAATTTTACAAGTTTTATCGAATTTCTGCGCAAATAATAAAGGAATTCCGAAATGGATAAAGAAGCCTGGGCCCACAGGCCACGTGACGGCTTCTGGATGCACCCACACTTGTGGCCACAGGGTTGGCGCACTAGATCTGCTGGCCACAGCAGATCCCCGCGGCTCGGCGCGCCCAGCCCGTGGCTCCCTGGCCATGGGAGCTCGCTAGAGCGGGCGGCTGGCTCGTCAGCGAGGGCTGGAAAAAAAAGGCGCCAAATAGTCGCGGCGGAGTGGGGAGTCCAGTGGATGGGCTGCCGAGGGTGGGACCTCACCGGAATAGCTCGACGTCGGCGAGCGGCTCGGGAAGAGGTTCGGCGACGACGTGCAGCGGCTCCCGTCAACGAAAAATCAAGAAACAAATACGTAGAGCTTTGCGACGGCGTGTAGAGGAGCGGCACGGAGGTTGTAGTCGAAGGAGGTGGCCAGAGGTAGCTCGTCACCATGGGGGTCTTCGGCTCCAATGGCTGGTAGCGGGAAGACTCCCGAAATCCCTGCACGAACGGCCCAAATCTTGCACTGAGAACTCGACCAGAGGTCCGGCAAGAGGTGTAGGGGGACGGGACCGCAATGAATCGGCTGGAGCTCACCTGAAAGAGGTCGATTTGGAGGAATAGCGCCGGCAGCTCTGAAGCTCGCACTTTGGGGAAAAGTTGAAATCCGATCAGCTCGTCGCGGGGATGGAAGGGGGAAGAGTTTCAGCACGTTGAGGACGGGGTGGCGCGCCTGCTAGACGAGGAGGGAGTGTCGGGGTCGCTCAGCAATGGCGCTTCACGGAAGGCTGCCTGCTCGGTCGCGTTGAGGCGAGAGAGCGAGAAGGGGAGCGCGCGAGGGGGAGAGAGAGCTGAGTGATGAGGGAGTTAAGGGAGCATGCCAGTTGGGTGGCGAGGGAGCTGCGGGGCGACGTGGCTCTGGTGCATGGGCGCTGCGCGCCCCTACGCGCTGTCCAACGGCAGCTGGAGGAAAAAGAAGGCGTGGCTGACAGATAGGGCCCGCAGGATTTTCAATTTCCTGATTTTCCCGAATTCCAGCTCTAGCTTCTGTTTTTGCAGCAAAAACTCAACTTCTCGAGCTCCGATGAATTTGAAAATTTTCTGGGTTGAAGAACTTTGTATGTGGAACAACTTTCCTTTTGGGAGCATCTTCAGATTCGAAAAGTATTTAATTCTATGAAATTCGAAAAGCAGCTAGCGGTTTTAGAGGGATAAAATAATTTGGACCATAAAATTTTGGATATAAATTTTTACAAAAATCCTTTTCCAAAACTTGTTAATCCTTGTGAGCACTTTTAAACAAGAATTCATCTGTACATCCTTCATTTGAAATTTTTGAGCCTTTACTTTTAATTTCAAATTCTATTCAAAAGATTGGAGTTTTTTTTTTCTACTGGAACCATTTTATTTGTGCTCGGTTTCCGCTGCCTTTGAATTCGATTCAATGAAATTTAATGTCTTTGATTTTGTTTTTGAGAAAAACGGGGTGTTACATCTGGGAACTGTTATTATGTAGTTTCTGAATTGATGAATCTGCATCGTGAGTTTAGTTTGAGAATAATGGTATACACTATACTGCATTCATAATTCATAGGATGCTCTTGACAGTTCTGGTGCATGGAAATTTAAGTTAAAACCTTACAGATGTTTATCCCTGAGATTTCAGTGGTAGTGCAAGATTTTAAAAATTGGTTTGTCTGTAAGATTTAAAATTGATTTTATACCATTTTGTTCCTGCTAGTTATACAACTCCTTTGTACACTTCAGCTTATACATGGAATATGGTCAGTGCTTGTAATTTTTACGCTTCCTGATGTAGTAGTGATTATCAATGTACCATGAGATTTATCAACTTTTGTGGTTTGCTTGTGCTACTTCATGCCCTGGTTGATGCAAATTACAATTTTTTTGCTATATATATATGCTTCAACTATTTTTTGCATATCTTATAGGACCTTTTAAGATCAATGGAGTCCCAATCCGCCGTGTGAACCAGGCCTATGTCATTGCAACCTCCACAAAGGTTGATATCTCTGGTGTTAATGTGGACAAATTCGATGACAAGTACTTTGCAAGGGAGAAGAAGAAGAGGGCGAAGAAGACCGAGGGTGAACTTTTTGACACAGAGAAGGAGGTATACATTGTTTTTTATAACTTGTAACTTATGCAACCTTGTTCAAGTACCATACTTTGCAACTTTGTTCCATTACTCATGGGATTTCTTTGTATCTTTTAGGCGACCAAGAACCTGCCGCAGTTCAAGAAGGACGATCAGAAGACCCTCGACGCTGAGCTGATCAAGGCTATTGAGGCTGTTCCGGATCTGAAAACCTACCTTGGCGCCCGGTTCTCTCTCAGGAAAGGGGACAAGCCCCACGAGATGGTTTTCTAGATTAGCCAGTACATTAGTATTCTCTGAAATCTCCCTGCCTGGTCATGAGTGCCTTGAGTTTTGTATCTGGCTGGTGAATCTTTGTTTTCCATTTAAATCATTGTCAAATCTTCTGTGAGGTCTTACTCTTCGCTGTCTAATTTAGTGATGTTTTGCACAATACCATATATAATCAAGCCCGACGGAGACCTTGTGAACATTTTATGCCTTCTTTGATGGCTCAGTTTGTAGCTAGAGTAGATATCTCTATTTGGGATTGGTATAACTTTGGCTAAATGCCTTGGTCAGGTATGGTCGATGTTTGTAGTTTGGTGGTGATGCTGATCCTATTATGTATCTTAACATGCGAGCTGCTTCGTTGGAATTTTAGGCCCGTAGGCCGTAGCATACATTCGTAACAAAATTCGACGAGCTGCACAAGGATTATGGCTGAGCAACCGGCCGTATATCACCCCTGCTACGCCGTTGGGCCCCCACCGAGTGTGGTTTATTTACAAAAACCCTTGGTTTGGATCGTGAATATTGATCACGATCTAAGGGCATCTTCAAGAGAGCTCTGAAAATAAACCAAAGGTCTATTTATCTTCCCTTCAATAATTCCCCTAAATTGATCCTTAAGCATTGAAAATGGGCTAGCTTACCGTTTAGATCATCTCCAACAGAACCTTAGTCTCCGTTAAATCAAATTAATAGAGTTTAGACAGTAAAATCATCTCCAACATAGTATTACTTTCACTGCAGTGGCGCCAACAACCCGTCCTTGAGCACACCAGACACTAGTAGCTACTAATCCTAGATCCTCAAGAAGAGCACAAACAAACCCTTGGCAGTAATCATTAGTACTCGAGAATAGAACCATGGAGCCCAACATTATAAACACGCAAAACAACTGGAAATCATGCCAGGGTTTATGGGATTACAACAAAAGACAACAGCAATCTGCTTGGTTAGGCTGATTAGGGAAAAGTTCATTTTTCTCACCTGAATAATCCAATTTGTCTATTTGACCTCCTGCACAAAATTTTATCTCAGTTTACTCCACTGAACAATTCAAGTTAGTGCAATGGACTCTTTTTTTTCTCGACCTACAAGTTGAATTTGAGGCTAAAATTTTGCATGATATTAGTTAAGCTTTTGTTTCTCAAGCCAACATTGGACCAGATTAAATTGTTCGAGGGTCAATCAAGCCAAGATTTTGTTTAGGAAATCAAACAGACAAAGTGAATTGTTTGGGGGGTAGGATTTTTCCTAACTGATTGCTAAGAAGCGGCACATAAGAGTAAGGAGGACAAGTCTGAGATGGACTTTCCTCACTCCCAATTTGAAGTAGACTCATCAACTCATCGCATGGACCTGAGAGTGCGACGCTGAAGGTCCCTTTTGGAAGGCTGAGCAGCCTTTGGCATTTGCTTCATGTTCCGCTTCACCATCTTCTCTATCTGATCTATTGAGCTGGACAATTTCTTCTCGACAACAACAGCAAGGGCCGGATCCATTGGTTTGGATGGAGTCTTCAGTGAGCTTTCTGCTGGAGAGGAAAACACCTGACTTTCTTCAGCCAAGGCAATTACAGGGTTTGCAACACTTTTTCTTCCAGTTGAGCCCGAGCCAGAGGCAACAGCTTGGGAAGCTTCAGTGCTGCGAGAAATGTCCTGCTCTGCTTGCGCTGAAGTAATCATGCTCACGGATTGCGGAGGCTGCTCAGTCATTGGGCTTTGCTGCTGAGCAGCAGCAATCTTTAAACGGCTTCTCTGAATAGCCTGCAAGCCATATTCATATTACAATTTAAGTCGGCAAGGGAACATACATTCACAGATAGACTGAATGAATAGTTTAACATACATAACGTACAATGATGTGGGGATAAATATTGGATGCCTTAGAGTGAACTGAAATATTGCTTAACAGAGAAGTCGTTGAATGTAGAATTGAACTTTCTTGATAAAAGATAAGATATCCATCATCCAACAACAGCAAGTGTACCAGAGGACTTGCTAAGAACAAACGTGATGTGTGCTTAATATCTAGATCGGGTGGATCACAAACATTCAATAGAAAGGATTGTGGATATGAGCAAACTAAGATTGCTGCTATGAGCACAATAACAACGATCAAAAGAAAATGGATTATACATTTTACGCCACTACTAATATTACTGCCAATCCAGATTGTTGTCAAATGTCCACATAGAGATAGGAGTCGTCAAATACTAAAACTTAAGTCAAATACTAAAACTTAAGTGCCAATTGCAAAGCTTCGACATAAACACTTTAGGTAATGCCTACGACAAAAGAAGAATGCCAAAAGTTCCTATACGAAGTGTTAAATTAAGTGGAAATTTCTTGTAAAACTAAGCTAGTAAAAACGCAAGCTGCAAATTGTCCTTCAATTGGATTTAGCAGGTGACTGAAAACTGCAATTCTTGTCATTAATCTTCACTAACGCAATGCATATAACAAAGAACAGTATCACTGCAACAATCAAACCTTCAGGCATATAAATCATTCGCATCATTGTACTGTCCATTACCTTTGCAATCGCCGTGATGTCACGGAGCGGTGTCCTGGGGTACCAGTCAGGAAGCGGGCTCCTCCGCTTTGGCGGCGTGACCCTAACGGCCCAAAAAGGTGGCCGGTTCTCCTTGTTGTTCGACGGCGAAACGAATCGCCTCGCCAGCGGCTTCCTGGCGCCCCGTATTGCCAGGGCTCCCGGCGAGGCCACCCTCCTGATGAAGAAACCTCCACCTCCGGTGCAGAGGTCGTTGAGAGCCGCCCCATTGCCGTCCCTTAACTCCGGCATCTTGGAGGTCTGCAAGCAGCAGCACGCATTGGAAGAGAGGCAGATTCGTCAGACAAACACATCGAAAGATCTGGAAACGGGTGGCCGCGGTAAACCCCGAAATCTCTCCAGTTCCTCACTTGCCTGGCGCAAATCCCTGCTCCGAATCCACGCGGCTTATCCTAGAGCTTCCCCGGATCTGCAACAACTAAACGCGTCAGCACCGAGAAATTGGTGGGGAAGCGGGCAAACAACGGCCGTAAAATCTGCAGATTACCTCACGATTTGCTTCCGGCCGCCTTCTAACCTGGGTGCTTCCGAACGACGAGGCGGGTAAAAGATCCAATCGTGGTATAAACAGTGGTTTGAATCGGGTTCTGGGAAGTTTGGGTCTGTGGAGTAGAGGCTCTCCAATGGGGATTGGATTTTGAATTTTAGCCGAAGCGGAGAGGGGAAGAGAGGCCACAGGCGGGACGCTGAAAATTTTGAAGCAGGAGCTTAAAAATTTCGAGCATGCGCGTGGCCAGCTGATTTTAATTGGCTGTGAAGTGTTGCGCTCGCACGGGCCTCGCGTGGACAAAGTGACTGACAGACAGATGCCTTCTGTCGTCATGCGAACTGTTGTTGAAGAAATTAAGAAATTAATTTTTGCCGAAATTTGGCACGTTTTCATTAATCATTATTGCCTCTAATTTTTGTAGAAATTAAGAAAATGGTTGTTGATGTTTCTGTCCATTAATATTTCAAATTAAAAAAGCGACTATTATAGTTAAGCCCTGTTTGAATTCGGATTTTAAGATTATGAATTCTGTGATTGGATTATAAAATTTTTGGCGTTTGAATTAAGAGATTTTATATACATTTTAAAATTTTAAAATTTGAATTTTAATATTTCAAAATCTTAAACATTTAAATTACGAGATTTTATTATTTTAGTTATGTTGATGTACATTATAGTATAAAATATTAAATAACAGTTAGATTTATAAGATTTTATAATTTTCTAAAAACTCTCTTTTGAATGCTATTAAAATTCTTTTTATGTGAATTTTCAAAATCACTAAGTATTCCAACGGCACCTTATTACAACACCATAAATAGAAGTAGCAGGAGATCCAAATCCCCTGGTGCAACTGCTTATACTAGCACGGGTCGACAGGGATGCGATCTGATCGATCTTCCATTTGTTCAGGCCAGTAATCTATATTCGATTAGCGTTCTCTTGTTTCTGGGTAGATGATCATATGCCTATGGGAGTAAGTAAGAATAAATTACTCAATCCAGAGCCAGCACCTTCCGAAACAGTCCCAGTCGTCACTCTGGAGTCTGGACTTCTATAAAGAAATACTGACAAATCACCAAGAATTCACTGATATTGCAGGTATGGCTTTCATCAACAACAAAAAAACCATTCTGGAAGGCTGGGAAAAACATGTACAGAAATATGCCGAATTATCTAAACAGATTACCAAATCGTAATACAGGCCCTCCGGGATCGCAATACATAGAAGTGACAGGAAAGCTATCTCGAAGTACTAGTGCTCGAGTAGAAACGAGTCAAATAATCTATCAATCTATACATGGTAAGAAATGTTGAAATATTCCTATTGCATTCACCTTTTATTTCACATGTTTCAATTATTTTTTTTCATCTCCTCAAGCTTCAAACAGCCAGCCATCCAAGCACAGCAGGTGTGCCGATGGGGAAAAAAACACAAGGGCCTCTCACAGAATATGGCTAAGTTGTCCACAAAAAATCAGGCTGCTAAAAATTAAGATGTGCGACTACTTAATATTTACCAACTGGGGCTGAACTAAGAGAAGGCATCAATCACGAGCTGTTTCTGTGAGATCCATCAGGAGCAGTGGCATGCAGCGGCTGAGCAAGTGAGCAATCAAACCATTGCACCATCATTAGGCTTTGGCTCAGTGCGTGTGTAGGTGAACTTTCGTGTGGATGGGGTTACCAGCTGATTCACAAGAGCTGCTGGTGTAGCTTGACTAGATTTTCTGGCATCAGAGGAATCAGCAGCTTCACGCTTCCATTGCAAACTCCGGGTACCACCTCTAAGGGGTAGTCGCCCACGGATAGCACCAGGAAATGTCGGCCTTGGGTATGCAGTTCTAATGAGTCTTGAAGCAAATGGTGATCCTCGAGAAGCACGGGCCCAGACAGGCTGTTGGGGTACTTCAGTAGAGCTAGTACTAACGACCTGCAGCACACTCTAGTTAATTGTTGGGGCTCTGGGGCTCACAAATACATGAAAATGCTTGAAGTTCTTATAAGATCTTGCTGCGGCAAATGGTTTTTTTGAGATCATGCAGAAGTGAAATGCGATTGCATCTGCCTGAGTATAACTTATCTTTACGTAATTTAATATATGGCAACTGCCAGAGTAATATGCTAGCATCTCATGTAAGGACTGAATGCCTTGTGATTAATTAAATACATATCTTATATACATAATTACCAATATGTCTTAGTGTTCAAAATGCTAAGGCAAAACTTAATGAAGCCACTCATCACATGTACCAATCCATAAATTCAGTAGAAAACGTTGCTTCAAAAAATGAACATAGTAAGTTCAATACGAGTTTACCTTCAAAAGACGTGACATAAAAGATGTGCCATTCAGGGCTAATGCCTGCTCTGCTGATTCTTTGTGCAAAAACTCAATGTATGCTGAGCTGACAAACCAGAAACGAAAGAGAAAGGCACAATTAAGGGTACCATCTAACAAAGCTACAAAGTTAAAAATTTGAATTTTCAGCTATAAGACATAATAGTTCATACCCTGTCGGTTGACCAGTGACGCCATCAGTCACAATAAGGGCCTTTAGGATAGCTCCAAATTTATTGAAATGACGAGAAAGAGCATCTTTAGATGCACCAAAATGTACCTAAACGGTCAGCAGGACAATTAAAAAGAATGCAGGTTCTCAGCTTCATGAGGATGAAAGGAAAAGAAGCAAAACACATACATTGCTAACAAATACAGTTCTAGAATCATTGACACCTTCAGGTTGACCTGTCGAGCCTGATCCAACAGCTAAAATAGGAAAAAGAAACAGAAATTTGCTTAGTCACTGAGTGGATCTTAAATCTTCAAAGTATGGAAATAACATGCAAACTAATTTAACAGGGTTAAAAAGTCAATAGAGAAGTGGATAAAGGTCATGCTATAATAGAGGTATTTTAAAGGAACACCAATTTATCCGCACTAGTAAAAAAATCTTAATATACTAACTAACTAAACATGCACCAGACTCACTGAACTTTATTATCATCGTATAGTCCCAACAGCAAAATATAAAGGTGGTATAATATAAAGTGCTTATTTATTATATTCAGCACTACAAGACACATCAAATCCTATAAATCTAATAGGATAAAAATATTTCCCACAGTTAACCAAATAAAGCAATTTTTGGTCATAACAGCAAAACATACCAACTGGTGAAGCCTTCTGTGCCTCCACCATAGAACTTGAATGCGTCAAGTCCTGGAATAAATTCTTAAAAGTCAGAACGGCGCAATGCATTGTGTTCACAGATGAACCATAAAAGCAAGTGCTACGTGAACAAGCACAAAAGAAACGTTTAGATGGAGAATATGAAAAAAGGCATTAAGAACAAGCAAACAAGGAAGCCAGTATTGCAATTTGCAAAAGCCACAGAACTTGTTTGAAATAAAAATACAAAATTGTATGCGCAATATGTTCCAACAGAATTATGAAAATCGCAGTCATTAGCATTTTAAGAAAACCCCAGTTCAAAGGTGCCATAATGTATAACTGTATTGAACTTTCTTTCCTCTTTCACAGGTACCAATTAGCATGGTGTAATTAATCTGTAGATATGCAATAGCATGCTGGATGCTTTGATTTATAAGGGGCAATTGCATGGTTGCCCTTGTTTTAGTAGCCAATTTTGAAAATGGACCTCTTTTCAAGATTTTGCAAAAATGGACCTGTTTTTTGAATCCGAATCTGCCGTTTGCCCCCATTTTACAACTTCGTTACTGGAAACGAATTTCAAGGATTAAACTAATTTTTTAAAAAAATATTTAGAAAGTAGACAAAAGACAAATTTACCCCTCACATCTTTCCTTATCCATTTGGATCGGTCACTCGACCTCGATGGAGTTTCTTTCATAACCCTAACCCTAGCGCGCGGGCGNGGGCGAGCGTGCTGTGAGCCGCTCACGGGCGCGAGCGGAGTGCAGGCACAGGCGCTGGGGCGAGCGACACGCGCCGCGAAGGATAGCGGTGCGAGTGGAGCGCGGCTTGTAATTTGTTCGGCTGCATGGGGAACAAGGAACGCTGTGTTCGCAAGGTTAGGCCAGGTCGATCAAGCTTCGCCCGTATGCCTAAGAGGGGCGCCGTCTCGTGCACGGCGTTGATATGATTGGTGGCTAAGTGAAGGCTGCGGGCTTCAGGGAGGCGTTGGAAAGTGTTCCATGAGATGCAGTATAAGCAACGTGAAGGCAGACAAGTTCATCATGGTGAGTTACTTGGACAGGTATCATCCTTTGTCTTGCTGTGAAGGAATGAGGCTATTAATATGTTCCGCAGAATGATTGGTTTCAGAGGCTTCATTGGTGTTCTAGCCTGCACTCACTCTGGCTTAGTTGACAAAGGACGAGAGCTCTTCCATGTATTGATTCAATTTCTAAGTATTATAATGCCTATGTGATGTCTAAGTATTGTGTGATTCAATTTTTAAATACTGCTGTAGAAATATTTGATTGTAAATGTTGTATTAATGTTGAAATTTTTCCTCAAATCTATGTCATAATTGGCTACAAGTGTCGCTAAAATATTGCTTTGCATCAAGTCAAAACAGGGGTAAATATGCAAAAACTTTGAGAAAATAGGAGGAAAATTGCAAAGGGCGTTTCTGTCTTTTTACATGCAATTTAACACCGTTAGGATGACATAACAGAGCAGGGGTAAGTCGCAGGTTCAGATTCAAAAAACAGGTCCATTTTTGCAAAATCTTGAAAAGAGGTCCATTTTCAGAATTGGCTCCCAAAACAAGGGCAACCATGCAATTGCCCCGATTTATAAATGCTAAACTGAGAACGGCAGACCCTCTGCATACTGAACATATGAGGAACTCAACAATGTCAAAATGAAGCTCATATATAGTTTTAGAAGCAGAAAGAAGCCCTTGCAAAAGATATATTAAAAACTTACTTTCGACTTATCAGCCCTGGTGACGACATCATCATGTGGCATTGCTACATTTGGTTTCCTTGCATCACTGCCTTTCTTCTCCACAGGTACTTGAGGAGTAAATGTAGCAGCATTCCATGTTTCATGGTGTGTGCTTGTGTTAGCAGATGCATTTAAGATCTTTTCAGATAATCTTGGGCCTGAACCAGCATGTGTTCCCTGGTCTATCAATCTCCTGCTCCTTACATCAGCAGCCTCTCGTACATATCCCACCACTAATGATTCTTTGCCAAAGGCAGAAAGCAATGTACTTCGGTGAGAGGTTGAATCATTATATCTAACTGCGCTATTGTTATCATACTCATCAACATTTGGAGCAGAACCAGAAGCTTGCTCTGTCTGCCGATCATACATGTAAGCATCACCACCACCATATTCATTTCTTTTAGGAAGCTCAGCCTGATTTTCTGCTCGTGTGATATCCATATTCTCATATTTTCCATCATCTGGATATTGTTCTCTATGAACAGATGATTTTTCAGTACAATTTATCGTGGATGCCCTACCCAATCTATTGAATACGCTTCCAGATAAGTTGTCCCTATGAACATCTTCAGCATCTGGTACTCTCAAATCCGAATTTGCTCTGCATAACGTAACATGGGTATCATCAGTTGTCGAATCTGTTGCCAAAGTTGATACCACGGAACGGAGTCGCTTAGAAGGCAACTCTGGTCTCGAGATCATTGGCTGCACAGGTCTGACAGCATCACGGACAGCAAACTGAAGAAGCCGGCATGGTGCATCAATGAGTGGGTGGGATGACCTCTGAAAAGATATTAGAGTGTTACCCCCCAAAAACAAACAAGGGACAAGGTAAGAAAGCTACTTCCAATTAAGAAGTCTTACAGCAGTTCAAAGCTCAGATAAGTAATAAGACAATAAACTATGCTCAAGTGTAAAAATATATTTCAAGCATTCCAGAGAAGCATAGATTGTATTTGTTGTTGCTTAATAAACTATGCTTAATACCCCAACTTGCTTGGGACTAAAAGATTTGTTGCTGTTGTTGTTGTTGTTGTTTGTGTGTGTGTGTGTGTGCACGTTTCAATCACAGATGAAGATTAGTAATGGCCTAGTTACAAGCACCCGAACAGATTATAGGTGCTGCAAACAAACATAAATAAAACACAAATTAAAATTTGTAATCCTATTAGATCATCAATTTGCTAGACAATGAAGGATACATAAAAGAATGCATCTAGTATATCCAAGCGTGTGCTTTTATTAATGAAATGATAACTAATGTATGCATATGCAAGATGAAGAAATAAAAGTGAATTTTGAACGCTGCTACCCTTTGCAAAATAACTGCATGACTTAAAGAGGATAAAAACCTGGGTTGATCGTTCATCCTTCTCTCTGTTTCTCTCTCTCTGATTATGCCTCTCAGGATAGCGGATTCGTCTTGCAGAAATTGTTTTACGAAATCGCTTATCCTCTGCATTTGATTCATGAGAAGCTTTTTCCTCTGCATATGACACATTGGCTACAACACTTCGAAGAGGAACTGCTTCAGCTTGTTCACGAATGATGCCACCCCACTCCCTTTTCTGATGATTCCTTGTCTGGGTTTCAGCATCAGGTGCATGATTATTCTGCATATCGCTAGTCAAACTCTGAACAGGCACTCCTCTAGCAGCACTACGAGTGTTTTTAGTTCCATCACTACTAGACACAGCTTTATGAGGATGGAAATAAATGTGCATATTTGAGGATAGATGATCCCAGAACCTGCACGAACATGTATAATGATAGTATTGTTAGATACATGCATCATACAGTCAAAAAAAAGAATGATATGTGATTTGAATGAAAAATAACAACCAAGACACGAATGCATCGTTGTCATCGCCCAAAAAAACATGCAGCTCCTTTGCAACCTCATCCCTGCTCCTCCCGTTCCTGATCAAGACTGTGGCATACTCCTGAACAACAAGAATAAATAGTAAGACCGACAGCCTCAATAGCATTCTGGATTGTCCACATCGAGAGTATAGAACAGTAATGTGAAACAATTCCCACCGATTGGTGCCTTCGTGGCGGCGAAATTCAAGAACACAATAAAGTAACACAACAGTCTAGCCAAAGCCCTTCCCCAACCTATCACATTCACAGCCAAATGCCAGTTACACAATCCCAGGTCCAAAACGTGTAGGTGTAGTATGCTTCCAATCCCCAACGTACATGAACCACGCTAAACCTCGAATAGGGACACCTGACACAGCACACAGCTTAAGAACCACTGGCGAAGCTACGTGAGTCTTGCCTGGTGCACAGGCACCATGCTGCAAAACAAAAATCAGTTATTACCGTCAAAATTCTACCACATGTGCACAACGTTGAGACAAAATTGTGCACCAGGACACTACAGCAGAGGCCTGACAATGAACCCCAGCCCAGGCACCAAATAGTCACATTCCATGGCCATGTATGAAGCATTCAGGAAACTAGAAAGAAATTAGTGGCCATATCCTTTGGCCATATATTAACGCCTTTCTTTGTGTTTGCTTCTATTGGAATTTGGAAGCCTGATCAACACAGCAAAGGTGGAGATAGGATGGAGCTGTTACCAAGCCATATTACCCAAAGTCGTAGCTCTAAAAATCAACAATGTCTCTAGAGAGGTCACAACATCAAAAATATTGCCATTGTCCAATCTAGTAGCAAGTTAAATCTACTTTTCACTTGACATATTCTAGAGTTGAAGAAGCAAGCTAAATCTGGTCGCCGCAGGCCTCCTCGCAACTGGGAGCCATAGTACAGTACATGGAAGTTATGGAAGTTACTGTCACATATATGTTCATCTCTACTGGTTTATAATACAATTTATGTACTATAGATATAGTAAAAATAATATTTATCTACATCTGTTCAAGCCGAGCAAACTACATTTAGAAGGTTTATCCCAACTTATACACTGTAGATTTATGTCAAAAAACTTATACACTATAGCTACGGTATGCCATAGTGCATAATCTCAAGCCGGGCAAGCCACCCCACACATCGGTGTGCACTCGGGTGCCCACGGCTCTAGCTTCGCCACTGTTAAGAACCGAAACAAAAGCGATCCCCGCTAGTCCCGGGAGTCCGCGAAACCCAGATACCCAAATCTATCCTGCTACAGAACCGCGTTACACCGACATCGTCTCCAGGGTTTTAGCATCGGATCAAGCGGGTCGCGCCGCGGGTACGTGCCGTGGGGGGAAGAGCGCTCACCGCGAGTGTGTCATCGGAGTAGTCGCCCATGAGCTCCTTGAGCTTCTCTTTGACGCGGTCCTTGAGCAACACCAGCCCCTCGCTGGTGAAGCTCGCCTTGAACCCGTTCTCGCCGCCGTCCATTGTGGGGAACCCTAGCGCTTGCCGGATGCCGCCGCCCTCCCGTCCCTGCTCCCTGCCCCCGCTCACCGCGGTCTAGACGGCGGCGCCGGTGGCCTCCTCTCGTCGCCTCGAGATGAGACGAGCGCCCGGGGTACCGCCGTACCGGGCGGGCGGAGAAAGCGGAAGGGGAGGGGAAGGGGCAGCGGCACGGCACCCGAGCGCGAGCGGCGTCCGGTCTGGACCGGTGCGGGGAGGACGCTTGCTTGCGTGCGGGGAGAGGGCGGTTTGGGTCGTGTACTAGTGTCGTGTATTCGTGATCAGCTGCTGGGGCTCTTTGGAGATTGCTGCTTCGGCGAGCACGTACGGATGGATGCGGTTTGGGTTTGTGTGAGTTGCATTGGGCCGAGCAGGCCTTGTCGAAGCGAGCGAGATTTGCCAGTCCGTATGTTGGCAAAACGGCACACGTCACGTTGTACGCCGTTGAACCGTCGATTCATTTTACCGTGATACTTTTTCCCCAGTCCAATAAAACATGATACTGGTGGCGTCTCAGCTCTCAGGACAAGGAGAACATGTGAAGTCGACACAGTCCTGTATTATCCTCTGAGCCACTGGAAAAATAGGAAACGATTGCTCACAGCTCGCGCCAAGATCACATATCCGTGTGTCAACAGTGGAGTCGGTCAAAGAGGGGTGATTAGTTGCCCGTATAACTCAACCGGTTCGTATCTAAATGAATAGGTTTTAAAAAATTAGGCTGATAATAAACAGAATAGCATGTAAAAAGTTTGAGAAGAGAAATCGTTTAGTTACGTGTATATGATAAAAGTGAAAAAAAATAAATTATTATAATATTTAACTTGTGCAACTATACTTTAATAATTTTTATTTTAACTTTATAGATTTTAATCTATTTAAATATATACTAATATACTTTAAAATAAATAAATTATTCACCAATACTATATTAATCAGATTCACGGGAGCTCCGAAGAAACTCTCCGGAGCCAGGCGCGTACACGTGCGGCTGCAAGCCACGGGCCAGGCCCCGCACGGCACAGCCAACCGAACGGCCAGCTCCTGCATGAGCTGGGCCTGGTCCACGCGCGTCGGGGTAACCAATCACCCCCAAACTAACAGTTCGCAGCTCTCGCCTAGGCCTGCCTGCGGCACTGCAATCTTCGACTCCTGCAGCATGAGGTGCGTCGCCGCAATATCCCTGCCTGCGCTGCACGCTGGCGCGCACCAGGCGGTGCCCAGGCACCACCTCAAGGACCTGATGCTGTACCACTCCCTATCCAAGGGCTACGAGCTCGCGGAGTTCAGGGCTCAGCCGGACCAACCCGGTCACGACTCTCGCCGATCGGCTGTTCACGGTGAACCTGACGTGCGTTGGAGGCTCCATCCATGTGCGGTCGAGGTGGCTCGAGGCTAGGATCGTCGGGAGCGTGTCCGTGGCCGCCGCGCCCATGGCAGTGTACGATCTCAACCGGGTGCTGCTACCGGACTCTCTCTTCCCCGCCCAACCCCTCATCGTATAGGTACCCGCGCCAGCGTCGAGCGACGACAGGGGCAGCGGGGCCGGAGTTGTTTCCTGTCGAGCCGAGGGAGTATGTTTCGGCGGGGATGGCGGACGCGCCAAGCCTGGTGTGGAGATCTGGTGTGCCAAGGGAGTATGCCGTTGGTGCGGCTTTCGGTGCGTTGGCACTGATAGTGTTGTGAGGTGATGGTGTTGTGGTAATGACGGAACAAATATAGTAGTATTAGGTTAGAGTTCAAGTACGTGCAATCAATAAACTAGATCGTGAAATTTCAAATTTGTGACAGCATACGAAACCAAACTTGAGAGAATTTTGATGGGCAGTTTTGATCAGTCACTACAATTTTGACCCCTTGTTTGCGCAGCATCAAGTGGATCCAGGGGCAACGGCGGCTACTGGCTCCGGTTGAAATGGCTGTCACGGTACTGATTGAATTTGTTGGAGCCCAACGTGACATAATTATCCACATTGTCGTTGTCGTCTAAACGACATTTTTTTCTTCCAAGGTGCGCAGTTCGCGGCCGATGTGTATGCGATGTGGCCTAGAAGAGGGAGGCACGGTGCCAGCTCCCGGACTCGCTCTTCCCCGCAGCTGCCCATCGTAGAAGTGCCCGCACCGTCGCCTAGCAATGAGGGGGCCTGTGTGCTGCCTGTGCCAAAGTCGTTTCCCGTCGCGTCGAGGGAGTATGGTTCGGCGGCGATGGCGGACGCGCCAAGCCTGACATGGAGACCCAGTGCGTCGAGGGAGTATGCCGCCACCGCGGCTTTGTGTGCGTTGGCACCGGTGACATTGTGAGATGATGGTGTTGTGGTAACATCGGAACAACTTGTACGCATGATCAATAAGATTGGACCGTGAAATTTCAAATTTGTATAAAACCAAACTTGGGAGAATTCTGATAGGTAGTTTCGGGCATGAAACGAATTTCAGGTGCAACAGCAGCTACTGGCTCGGTTTGAAATAGCTGTCAGACCACATCTGTCGTAGCCCAGCAGGCCATACTGGTCCACATTCTCGTTGCTGTCCAAACGACGGTTTTTTTTTTTTTCTTACAAGGAGCGTGGTCCGCGGCCGCTGCGCGCGCGATGCGGCCTAGACGAGAGAGAGACGCCGCGCCAACGCATCTGCAGGCTGCAGCCCAGCCTAATGGCCGACGGCCCACCACCTTACTCAAATCCACAGCTCCATCCTCCATGCTGGCGTTCGCAAATCGCAATCCTTCAGTTCAGTGGCGTGATGATCCCCTCCGCTGGTTCAAGGCGCAAGGAACTTTTCTCTGCGACAAGTACATTCAGCCTCGGCTTCCTGTGCTCTGCGACAAGTACATTCAGCCTCGGCTTCCTGTGCTCTGAAAATTACGGAAGCGGATGGGTGGTGGGCACGTCGGCAGCACGGCGGCAATCTCCAGAGGCCAGGCCCATATGCTGGATGCCCGCTTCAATCAGGCGAGCATCCAGCATATGCTCCGTGGACGAGCCAGTGATGAGTGACCGAGCACCGCTCGATCTCAATTAGCGTTGCGTCCCATGTACTATCATGACATGATCGCCAAATGACAAAGTAAACTAGGGGTAGCAGCAGCCGCACCCGAGTTCCGGGAGAAACCAACTTTAATCATTGGCCGGACCGAGGACCAGGGTCCAGGAGGGGAAGGGAACGGATCAAGAAGAATCCAAGCAAGTGCAGCTGCTCAGCCTTTCCCGATTCACAAAGCAGTGGCTGGCCCCGTCTTTACCCGGCACCGCGTCGTTGTTTACTCAGGCCCGAATCAGGGGATGTTTGGGTCATGTCTATGTCTATGGCAGAGTCTTACAAAAATTTGGAATTATCAACTTATGGGTAATATAAAAACATTGGTAAAATAATCATATTTAGATTGTAACCTTATCAAAATTTTTAAACCACCAATTCATTGGTAAAATATGATGTTTAAATTGCAACTATATCAAATATTTATAAAATCTTTTAGTATGACATGTAAGACCTGCATATCATAAAAAATATTTAAGCTCAAAACAGTGTCACGTGAGATCTTGTTTTAAAGAATAAATTGCAAGAAGTTTAATGGTGAAAACAAATTAATAATTCAATAGATAATTTGAGAGATAAAATAGTTTTAATAAAGCTAATCAATAAATCTCAGGAATTGTGCAGCTATTGCCCATTTGATACGTTGCTCTGGCAACATTTGGCGAAGGAGAAGGGGGCGCGGGCGAGCATTTTCTCGCCCAACTCAACACCCACGTCCGTAACGTGATTTTACTGGCTTAGCCAAATTTTTATTGGCTTTTCAAATCTTGGTTACAAATCAATTGCTATCCAAATATTTAAGGCACACCAATTTTTAGTAAGATAATCAAAGATCACAATTAACGTACCCCAGGCCTTCTTCGTGGTTACCGACATGGTGTAGGCATTTCCCTCCTCGAAGACGCCCTTTCTCTCGTCGCCCGCAGCACATTGCGTGCCGGAAGAAGAGTTTGCCGAGCAGGACGTTGTACAATTTTTTAAGTCGGGGATGGGACGCCGCCGCGAAAACGCGGCAGCCATGAGGCAGCGGACCATGCTGCCTTCTGCCGCGGCTGGCACCGGGCCGGACGGCATCCGGGTGGCCCCCGCGAAGATCGTTCGCACACTCGCCGCTGCCGCCGCTGGCCAGCGGAGTAGCAGCAGGGCATGGCGGAGTGCAGCGAACAGCTCTGGCGTCTCGGCGGCACGCGAGGTTCTGATTGGCTGCCGATCGGGGTGGTGCGTGGCGACCTGCGAAAAGGCGTGATGGATTGGGACAGAGGTTGCGTCTGGAGCTTATCTACAGCACGGTACAGCCACGCACGCACCCCCTTTTTTCACTGCCTGCCTCTCGTAGTCTCGTGTGGTGTCCGGCCGGCCAGCCGATATTTCCTGTTGCTGGTTTACTGCGAGCGCGAGGCGGCGAGGGCGCCGCATGCAGCGGCGGTACCGGTACGGGAGTCGTAGTTGGAGAGAGCCGTTGGCTCCGTTTCAAGACGGCACTGTAGCAACAACCACGTAGAGAGTACCACGTACAGTGTACCGCTCGTGGAACTGGCACTCGCGTTAACACACGACCGGGAGAAGTATGCATTGTGTAAATGCCTCGTGTAAATGCGTCTAGGAGTATCCAAAGGGAGAAGAATCACCCGATTTCGAATTTTGAAACGGCGTTCCCCCTGTACTAGTTACTACCTTCGTCGAATCCCCAGTGAGCACGCACGGCGGATCAGCAGTTCACCACCCCACCAAGGTACCAAGGTCCAGCCTCAGGGCAGCCGTCTCTGGCACGGAGGAATTTGAAGATTTAAGACTCGTTTTATGGGGCTTTGATAATTTAACACACTCGTGTTTACGATATGTAAAACCATCTGTGTCTATGACAGTGAATCACTATGTCAAATTATCGAAGTCACTGTAAAACAAATTATAAATTATTTGTGCATGTCGCTTGATGGGGGCATGACACCAACCCGACGACGCTCCTCGCTCGCACGGACGATAGGGCGCGGCGCGCTCGGCACTGCGCGTACGGGAGGCTCTTGGTTTATGAGGGGCGTGCGGTACAGATTCTAGGACCGTGGCCAGCGAGATCGCCGGGGACAGACAAGTCCATGAATTCATGTCTGCCTTAATTCTCTCTGATCTCTAGATCAACTGAATTAGTTAGCAACCGAATCTGATCTTTTACCGGGCGTTTAACTGCATGCGGCGTCCAGTGCCACGCTATGCCCTCTTGATGTTATGGACTGATGGAGTCCAGGGCCTTCGTTATCGTTACCAACTACAGTACTCCTACGAAGTATGCCTAAAAATAGGAGTGAACTGTAAACCCAACTGAAAATTTCCAGCCGCAAACATGTCAACCAGCAAGAGATAATAGATCTCCGATTTTTAGTTTTGTACCTGAATTAAACAAGCAGCACAACCTCTGCGACGAAGAAGGCAAATAGAGCTGTGACGGGCACGTTGTCACGGTGGTGGCACGCACAATATGTGAAAAAAATAGAGTATTTCCTCAACTGATCTCTTTACATCCTCATCCTCAACTTTTGTCATGCAAGTATGTTGGCATATGAGAGAAGAGATTTTGGCCGTCCCTTGAGAATTTTATAAGATTTCATAGAAAAGAAATATATGGTTAGAGATTTTCTTTTTAGCAATTAAAAGATGAATTCCTTGTATTCATTGCATGTGTGTTTTTTTTTAAATTTTGAGTGGGGGGGGGGGGGTGAGCATCCTCACTTTTTCCATTCCACAAATAGCACATACATGATAGTTTGTTACATGTCGTTTATGAGTGAAGCAGCAGGGGGAGGAGAGGAGAACAAGATCACTCATTGGCGAGCCACATGTCGTTGGAGAAAATTATATACGGATGGTTTGCACGTTACTGCTCCTATGACGCTCACTGGATGCCTGCCATATTTAGCTCTGAGCGATGTGATGAATTGGATTCTCTCTGTGATACACGCGTCGGGTATCGAGCGGGGGTCGAAAGGGGCAGCGGTGTGCGGACCGTCCGCTTGTAATTTTGTCTCTCTCAGAATCAAGAACCAAGAGGCGATGGAAACTGAACTATTACAACGAATTTCCAAGAGGCATATGATTCAGTTGCCTGAGAATGAGCTCCAAAACAGAGGCTGCACTCCGAACAAGCTAATCCAAATTTCCAAACTCTGAATCTGAACGTTGTACTCCAAAAAAAACTCTGAATCTGAACAAACACTCGAAACGGGCGGGACAAGGCAAAGGCCAGTTTTGCACGAGCGAGAGAGAGAGAGGCCAAGCTGCATTCCATCTCCTATCGGCGTTTCTCTGTCAGCCGTCTCGACTCCCAACGGATCCTTCGGCCATCGCCCACCACCGTTGGTCAAACCGCCCACCCGGCTCTATCTCTGTGTAAAAGAAGGCAGTAAAAGAATCTCGCGAGGAGATGGGGGAGAGAGAAAGGTGGCGGCAAGGGAGCCGAGCCGCAGTAATGGCAGGGAGAACCTTCTTTTCCTGACTCCCTGCGGCTGCACCTCATCATTTGTCCCTGATCCTTGTGCTCCGTTCCTCTCGCGCTTTTCTCGGCCATCTTTGGACTGAGCGTCTGAACCCATCGAGAGGAAGAAGGCGGCGGAAAGCCTCGCCATTGCGCACTCCTACGATCTTACTGCGTCGCCATTACGATCTTACTGCATCGCCATTGCTCGTCTTCCTCGCCAGGTTCGCGTCTCATTCCCCTCGTCGTCTTACTCTGCCGTCCGCGAGGAAATGCCGGCCTGCTGCGTTGCCGTGTGGGATGTGGTACTCCTCCTAGCTGTGATGTTTGGTGCGTGATAAGAATTTTACTCCTGTTCTTATCAGAGAGATCATGCCGTTTCATCCCCATTTGGGGGAAACGGGATTCGAAATTCGGGTTCTCGGAGGCATGTTTAGCGTTTCAGTTTCCCGATTTGGCGTCGTTGGATTGGTTTTCGGCCAGCTCATTCTCTCCTGGCAATGCGCGAATCTGTGATGCGGGTGTGATGTCTCGTTTGAACGGGAGGGCGTGTCTTCCCCGTCGTTCCATTTCGCCATGATGAAGCGGAAGGCGGAAGCTTTCCGTTCATAGGAATGTTGGAAACGAGATTGAAGGTCTGCTTTTCTCTGATATCTTGTTTAGCCCATCTCTCACTCCAGCTCCGTCTGTCTCGCATAGTCACTGATTCATCCGTTTCTGTAGATTTCGAAATGGATGTTCTTGAGAAGTCTGAGATGTCAGCCATTCAGTTCACGTTTCCTGTTTTTCCTGTGAACTTAAGAACTGTTTACTGTTGGATAGCTCGTCATTTCTTTGTTGAATGTTTTCGGTCACCCTTAATTTTTCTTTGTTGAATGTTTTCAGTCACCCCCACGTTCTGTACCTGATTTTCCCCCACCTCTGATATTCTTGTGATCCATGCCTACTTTGAGCATATTTTAATCGTTGTCATCGAAATCTGATACTTCTAATTTATACTACCTCAATTTTTTTCATCAGTTCGTAGAACTATTCCCGAGGAAAAGCTGTCTCGTGTAGTTATCCTCGTCGAGCACCGGGCCGTAGGTATTCCCCAGGCTAACACGCAACGATTGGGGTCCATGGCCGCCCCTTTTATTCTGTTGCTGAAGTGAACATTACTAGTAGTAAGATGGAACGGGCACGTTCTCTTTGTTTTTTCTTTGATTTCTTTTGGTTATCTATTGGTTCGTGGAGCCTGGAGGACTGTGCCGGTCTTATCGACTGAACCTTTCGTGTTCCTATCATGAGTTGTCGTTCACTGGCATGAACATAGTTTTAGGTTTGGAAAGAGCTTCAGATAAGATTTGGAGTGCCAGTGTAAGTTTTAAAGTATGTGATGCCATGGAGAGTGGATTAGATCGAGAAAATGGAGTGTATATTATTCTCTCGCTGAAATAGTTAATCAATTATCCATCTTTCATTTGGCAAAGATTTCTGCATTTGGAGAATTTTTGGTGTTTACTGGCTCTGTCACTGGAAATGAGTTGTTGCTTCCTTAAAATGCTTATTTCAGGCTGTCTTGTTATACTTTCGCTGCTGCAGCCCAATTCTTGAGACATGTGGCCTGTTGTGCTTGCTCCTAAAATTGTTGTGACACTCTGGCTTCCTTTGCTCTTGTTTCCCTTGACACTGTTTCTGCATATTTATTGATCAAAACAAAACTCGCTACTGTTAGCAGATTTCTGAATACTAGGTAGTTTCTGATGTTGGCTGACAATTTCTTAGCCACAACTTATACTGATACTAGTTTTTTTTAGAAAAAACTATCAGGTTGAATAATCCAAGCTGAGATGGATGGTCATGTAGCCAAAGAGGAGTGGAAGGACCAGAATCCAAGCCGAGAAGCTCTGATGCCGAGCGTCCTGACCGGAGCATTTCCACCAGACACCACAGGACGAGATGGCAATGAGGGCGCGAACTTCGGATTTGAGAAGCATGGCTTCGCTGCAAATTCACCTCAGGAGGGCGGCAGGTCGCTGCCAATGACACCTCAGTTTGGCCAGAAGACAGGATCCAGCAGCAGCTTCGCCGAGAGGGTGCATGCAAGAACTGGATTCAGAGTTCCGAAGCTCAATGTGCCGGTCAGCACAGCAACTGGTGCTGATAATGCAGTGCCAGGAGCTTCATCGCCCTACCTCACGATCCCTCCTGGTCTGAGCCCCGCAACTCTGTTAGAATCACCAGTTTTCATCTCCAATGCCATGGTATGTGTTGTTCTATAGGTTCTGAATTCAGTGTGAAAGATAGAACCTAGAATTGCCAGTTAAAGAATGTTTTGCTTTACTGGACTTTTGACCCTTCGGAAATTTGTGAAAGCTCTACCTTGGATGCATCATTATGGCTTGCTTTGTTTTCCAGCATTCATGGTCTCTTCTTTCAAAACAACCTGGGAATGTTTTCTCAAAAGCAAAAAAAAAAATATAATATAATATTTAGTACTTTTTTATGTAAATGGTAGGTGCTCTTGCCTTTGTATAATATAATATGTCATGACGTAGTTTTCGCAAAACAACAACAGTATGATCAATCTCCAAGCTTTCCTTTGTAATCTAACAATGGAAGTGAAATGCTCCCCTATTTCGCTACTTGGAAGGCTGACATTATGATTGCCACTGTTGTTGGAGCAGAGATTGGAGAAGAAAACGTGTTTGTTCTGTTCTGTTCATATATATGAGTGAGCTAATGCTGATGTTTGTTCTTGCAACTATGCCTTGCAATGCTCCAGGGCCAAGCCTCGCCAACTACAGGGAAACTATTCATGCTAGGTGGCACAAATGATCTCAATCCTAATAGATATGAAGGCCCACCCCAAAATCATGGTGCATTTTCTTTCAAGCCGTTGGATCTGAAATCCTCACACTATATAGCTGAAGCAAAGGTCAGTAACTAGTGCTTAAATAGCAGTGTGTTTCTGTTCTACTGATGAAATACAATTAGTATTATTTGTTTGTTGGTTATTCCTAATATCCTTTGGCACTTCGCTTCTCTTCTACTGATGAAAGTATTTATATACTACTTTGTAGTTAGTACTATCCGTAGCTTGTGGTTTGCAGTGATGTTTCCAATTTACTGTGAGTTTAGACCTTATAAATTATTTGACTGATCAGTTTGTAAATTGGGTTTGTTTCTGGAAGTATTTTTGTTGGTTGTCTGTCTGTATCTGACTGGCACAGTGTACCCTTTTGAAATGGTTGGGGATTGTATCTTCTTGTTTCTTCTCAACATTTATATTTTTGTAAGTGATTGTCAATGTTGGTAATATCACTACTTGTTGGGAGATTGCCTGGTAACACAGGTACTGTTTTCCTGCAATTACTGTTGATACTAGATGGAGTTAGACAACATGGGGAACGCCCAGATTCTAGCCAGTTAAATTTACAAGCTCGGTGTAAAATGTTTTCACCACTTTCAGCTAAATGGTTATGTCCGTGGCTCTGAGGGTACTGTAGTTTTTTCACTGTACTGTTGAACCGTCGCTCTTTTTTTCCCGTAACAAATCTCAAAATGTTACTCCAAATGAACCTTTCTTGCTACCAGTTCGACATATCTTTCACCTGGCTTTTCTTTTGCAGCTAACATGTCTACTTTTCTTCAGGAATCTTCACGCAACAATCAGCATCCATCACCTCGAAGCACTCAGGTTCCTATCAAGAGTGAAGCTAATGTCCAAACAGTAGAAGCTACGACTACTAATCTGCCGGACGAGCTAAACCTACAGCATCTCAACGTTGGGCAGCCCATTCAGAAGAGCGGCAGCAAGCAAAGTCGTCCTGCACCTGACCCGGTTACCGGCACCGAACACTTATCACCTCCCGACCATAGCCAGCAGACGGAGGAAAGTGACGCGAGGGGAGACTTGACGTCGGTGGCCACAGCCTCGCCGGCGGAGGACGGTTACAGCTGGCGGAAGTACGGGCAGAAGCAGGTGAAGCACAGCGAGTACCCGCGGAGCTACTACAAGTGCACGCACCCGAACTGCCAGGTGAAGAAGAAGGTGGAGCGCTCGCACGAGGGGCACGTCACGGAGATCGTCTACAAGGGCATGCACAACCACCCCAAGCCGGCGCAGAGCCGCCGGCCGGGCGTCCCGGCCATCCACTCGTTCGGCGACGCGCAGGTGAACGTGTCTGACAGCCCGGGGTCACAGGCGAAGAATCCGTGGCAGAACAACGCGGGTGTTCAGGACTCGCGCAGCGACGGCGTGGACCCGACGTCGTCCCCCTCTGTTCCGGGCGAGCTCTGTGACTCGTCGCCGTCGATGCAGGTCCGTGACGGCGCCCGGTTTGGGTCGCCGGGGGGCGTGGATGTGACGTCTGCGGTGTCCGACGAGGTGGATGGAGACAGGGTGACTCACGGCAGTTTGTCCCAGGGCGGTGCTGGCGCCGAGGGCGACAAGCTGGAATCCAAGCGAAGGTCAGTAACTCGTTTCTGAACATAATTTCCCGCGCCATTATTGGATTGCTGATGCCCGCCGCGCGCTAAGTAGGTGTAGGTCCTCACTCTGGAACAACTGCCTGTCTAAATGTTTCAGGAAGCTGGAGTCGTATGCCATTGACATGGGCTGTGCCTCGCGAGCTGTTCGCGAGCCCCGAGTGGTGATCCAGACGACGAGCGAGGTGGACATCCTCGACGACGGCTACCGCTGGCGCAAGTACGGGCAGAAGGTCGTCAAGGGCAACCCGAACCCAAGGTTTGTCTGAAACTTTTAGCAGTCTCGTCAGAGCGGAAAGAGTGTCTCCTCTGCTCTTGCTCACAGTCTCAAACACACTGCAACGTGTTCGATCAGGAGCTACTACAAGTGCACGCACCCGGGGTGCTCGGTGCGGAAGCACGTGGAGCGCGCGTCGCACGACCTCCAGTCCGTGATCACCACGTACGAGGGCAAGCACAACCACGAGGTCCCGGCCGCCAGGAACAGCGGCCACCCGAGCTCCGCGGCGCCCGGCGCGGCGATGGCCGCGGCCGGTCATCACCGCGCGGGCGCACGCTTGCCGGATCACCACCACTCCTCGGTGCAGGACACCGGCCTGATGAGGCTGGGCGGCTGCGCGTTCGGCGGCCTGCCTCCGAGGGACCCGCTGGTGCCAATGGCCAATTACCCCTACGCCACCTTCGGCGCGTCGCTGCCGAGCCTGCCGATGCTGCCGGGGCCGCTCGGCCCCGTGGAGGGGCTGAAGGTCCCGATGCTGGCGACGTCGATGCACCGCCCGCTCCTGCGGCACCGGCAGGCGATGGAGGCCGCCGGGCTCGTGGCGCCCAAGGTGGTGGAGGTGAAACGTGAGGCAGGGGCAGCCGGTTCACCGGGCGGTGACGGCAGCGGAAACGACAATGCCGACGCTGCCGCGACCGTGTACCAGCAGCTGGTACAGCGGCGCAGGATGCAGCTAGGCCACAAGATGTAGATATTAGTAAGTACTCCATAATAACAGGAGAATTAGTGGATGGGACGTGAAGTTAATAGTTTATCAAATGTAATATTAGGATGAGTTTATGATAAAGTATACCGTGGAATCAAACAATCTTCATTATTTATGCTTCCGTTTTCCCTCTTTTCCATTTCATTTTTCTTCAGGCTATCGATTCAGTTGCATTTATTTGTTACTCCTTTCGTTATTAAATTAATGTCGTCGTTGATTTCTAAAATCAACTTTGACTATTTGTTTTATTAAAAAATAGTTCAAATGGTAAAATTTTAAGTTGTGATTAAAATAACTTTAATGATAAATCAAGTTATAACAAAATATATGATATTTATAAAAAAATTGAATAAAAGGAATGATTAAATAGATGTTAGAAGTTAACAGTGATATCATTTTAAAAACGGAAGAAGTATGTTTTATAGAGTGTTTTTACTAGCTTTTTCCATCTTGGTGTTCTGTTTACCGCCATTTTTTGAGCGGGACACGACCATTTGAATAGTTGTGGTGCCGACCAGGCCCCGGCTGCCAACAGCCCAGCGAAAAAGCGTTCGCTGGCAAGCCGGAACCGGTCCCATTCTCCAGAGGTTGGGCCGAATTCTATATTTGGGCCGACGCCTGGGCCACTGATTCAGTCTACAAAATCTATTTCTTTCATTCCTCTAATTGTGACAATCACCGTTGATTTCATATTTCACGGGTCATCAAGCATAATAAATATCATATATTCTATTATAATTTTTTATTATTAAAGTCATTTGAAATACAACTTAGAAGTATAGTTCTACGTATTTGAATTAATTTTTTCAGAGCCTGTTTGGATCTCTGGAATTGAATCAATTTTCATGAATCAAATTCCATAAATTTGAATTGTGTAGAATTGAATTAGTTGGAATCCAATTCAATTCCATTTTTCATGTTTGGCTATCCAAGTAATTAAATTTTTGGAATCAAAATCATATAGTGGCGGCGACGGGCATTGTGTAATTGTGTTGGTGTCTCGGAGACGAAACCATGGCGGCGACCGGCGACATCGCGGCGGTGGTCATGATCGACAAGGGGCAGATGGCCTCGAGCATCACCCAGCTGGCCACAGCAGGTCATCCTTCTCGATTCTGCCCCCGCCGCACTCTCCCGTGCCGTGTGCTCCATCTCCGCCTCCCTCCACTGCCACGCTGCCAAGGGCCAGCTCTCTCAAGTGAGGCCTCCCCGTTGAAACCTCCTGAATCAGTAAAAACAAAACCATGGCGCTTTTCCTCTTGACGATTTCGATGGCCGCTGTGGTCTTAGGCCGTGTGCGAAGACTCCATCAAGTGGATAAGGTGTGTCTCGTGCGTGCAAGAATTTGATTCTATGAATAAAACTCGCTTGGACTAGAGTGATTTGCAGACGCCGCTCAACTTCGTGGATGATGATTTGAAGAATAAAGAACACCTGCTGAATCTCCAAGATCCTATCTTGATTTTGCCGCCGTGGCATACCTTTATCGCGTCTTGCCTCCATCCACCCTGCTCAGCCTTGAGGCAGCCAATGAAGGGGAGGCAGTGGTGGCGGGGATGGGGGCGGCACATGGGCTAGGAGGAGGCGGGGCGGCGATAGGGACGAGCGAGCGTCGATCTGTCCGATAAGCGTTTAGTGGACGACAGATTTTGGAACTCGGAAGAATTCCAGATGTTTCTGTTGATTTAGGTTAGAATTTGCAAGCAGCCCACCGATCAAGTGATTGGAATTGAGCCAGAATCGATATTTAAATTCTTTGGAGTGCCAAACAGGTTAAGATTTGGAATCAAATTCAATTCAGACCAATTCTAAAGAAACAAACAGGCCCTCGGTCAAAACATTTGTCAACATAACATTAAAAATCAAAACCGTACACAACTAAGAATGGAGGGAGAATATACCACGGAAGTAATTTCAACACATTTCTCACTGGTTTTTGAAATCGGAATTTGACCATTTGTCTTATTCAAAAAATTTATAAAAATAAAAAATAAATAAGACAAAGTTAAAATACTTTTAATAATGAATCATTTTAAAATAAAATAAATAATAGTTTCAATTTTTTTTAATAAAACAAATAGTGAAAGCTGGATGTTTGAATCTCTGAAAAAACACTTTTTTTACGACACAAGGAGTAGGATCTTTATTTTCCTCCAAATTGACTTGTAAAACAGATGTTCCGTCCGAAGTTTCGATAAGCCAGAAATTGCTAACAACACGCAAAACAAGGTCCGAGAAATTACGGAAGAAAACAGAGAGGTTGACGTTTCATGACTCCACGAAATCGGCCTCACGCTCAGCGACAGCGTTGGACCGTTTCGCGACAATTTCACCGCGCGAGCTCTCCGACAACCGCGTGCAGTCCCCACTAATTTGTTCCTACTCAGCGAGGCGCACCATCAATTTACGTGAAATCAATTTGTAATTTCCACTGGTCTTTGTCCTAGGCAAAGTGAGCCAAAGTCATCAGGGTACACGCTCGACGTCCCTAAAACAGGGGTCGCCGCCTTCGTCTCCGACGGCCCTCAGGTTTCGAAGCCTATGACGTAGGGAGGGAGAAGATTGGAGCAATGCAGATCTTCAGCGTCACAGCTGATCTTCAAGCATTACTAGGCGTGTTTCTATTTTTAATCTCGTGTAGCTTCTCTATCACTGACTTACTGTAGCTGGTGCTTGCTACCAGCGCGTGATGACGGCGACGCAAACGCTGTTTGGTCTCTTCCGCTGATGATCCGCGTTCTCTGAACGGGCGCATGTGCTCCGATTCTCTGAACCTGCCTGCGGTCTAGAATCCGGCACCGTTCTTCCTCTCTCTCGCTCTCTTTTTCTTTGTTTAATCTTCGTACTAAAGAAAATATCCCATTCTCCTCTGAACAAAGTTTTTTGAACGGCACACTGTCTGCCCAAGTGACGAGCTCCGACAACTGACCGTCGTCTAATGGTGTGCAGTAGTAAGCCCGGTCAAGCACCGACGTTCACGTTCTCTCTAGCGGATCCACCCTGAAACGGGTAAAGCGGATTTTGTAAGATCAATTTTACGTACTCGCTACCTTCACATCTGTTAGATAGATGAATAAACGGATAAAATAAATTTTTTATTTTTTTTAAAAAGTGAACTTCACGTATGACCTCACACATCATTCAATCTATTTACGTAACTTTATATACATACAACTTCATTCAATCTATTACCGTGAAACGGGCCTTGATCAGGCATACAGCTACGGATCCCGGCCTACCTACGGGAAGTCATACGTACATTGGTGACGATGAGACATGGCACAGGCAGCCACTGACGGCGAGGGAAGGCAGGGGAGAAGGAACTGGCGCCCATACCCGAGGCCACCGCGCGCGCTGGCGTGTGTGCGGGCGGGTCCGCAGATGCGGTTACCCGTCCTCGTCCGGCGCCGGATCCGGGGCTCGTCTTTAACGCCGGGAAGCGGCTGGGTTCGGGGCCGGTGCCGCTCGAAACGGGCAAGGCAATGCGTTTCAGCCGACGCCACAGCCACGAGACGAGCAAGCGAGGCACCCATGAAGCCGTTGATGTGAACAGATGAGACCAACAGGGGGGAGTGGTGCGCGAGAGAGTCCTGTTTCCGTACAAGGAGCGACGCATCGCACGGCGTTGGGTGAGACTTGGGTTGGGACTTGGGAAGTGAGGACCGACCTTTCGATGTCGCACTTCATTGCGGATGGACCCGGCCGTCCGTCCCACCGGCATTCATAATCTCTCGATGGGTCCGCCCAAGAGCTATCATTAGCATTTTGTTCAATTTTTATGGAATCGCAATCAGGAAAAGGAACACTCACTCGAATTGGCTGAGACTAGAATGCTGTGACGACGATCGAACATCAAGCGGCTCAAGTGTGAAAGGTGGAAGCTGGTGGGGACTCGGGATCGAGCATCAGCAGGCGCATATGCGAGGCGAGCAGTTGGAGCGGGCGGTCCAGATCGTCAGATGGATGCGTCCGCGGACCGCGGGCTCCGGCAGCAAGCACAGGTGGAGCGGCAGAGGACGTAGAGAGAGAGAGAAAGAGAGAGAGAGAGATGGTGAGGTGACCAATGGCTGGCGTGAAATCAGCGCCGTCTTCTGTGCCTGCCGCGCCGCGCCCGTTTCGGTGGCTTGGTGGTTGGTACCTCTAAAAAAAATCGGTGGCTTGGCTCATTGGCGGTGCTGCTCGCCACAGTGACGGAATGAACAAAAGCCTGTGTGGTGGCCCAACCGCCTCGCCTCGCCGCACGGAGATCGTGCTACAGTAATCCGATTATTGCCGCATGGGATCGACAACCGCCTGGTCCTGATAATCTTTCTGCTCAGACGATACAAATCTCTCTGTTGCATCAATTCTTTGGTAAAAATGATGTAGCAGATCTTTTGTTTAACAAGAAAACACTTTGCTTACTGACCAAATAATTCTATTTCTATAGACCGAAAAAGTAGCACAGTTCGTCTAACTGACAGAAACCAATTGCAGCGTAGGAGTACATTAATCCACCTACTCCCGAATTATCTATGTACAGCCCTGGCTTCTCAAGATATGGTTCCAACTGAAATTCCTCCGAATTTCTCCTGCAGATTTGATTTTTTTTCCGCTCACCTAATTAAGGATCATCCTATGTCTAGGAGTGCTACCGCTGACAACCAAAATTTACATCTTTAAAAAAATAAAAAATTCTGATTTCTTAAACCGAACGCTTTAGTTTGATAGGCCAAATACGATAGGAAATACTTCATCCGTTCATAAATATAATATAAGTCATTTTAGCATTCAAAATTTATTCTTTAATATATGTCATCCTCACTTCTAAATACACCTTTCTCTCTTTCTAATACACTCTCTCTTCCCAATAAATCTTTATCTCTATCTTTTTTTCTCATCGTTTTCTGCATATCATACTTTTGCACTTTTCTTTAATTCTCATGTCTAAAGCTAAAATGACTTATAAAAGTGAACAGAGAGAGTATCTAAATTCCATTCCATAGTGATTATTTCGCAAGTTTTTTAACATATTTTTCAAGATGTGAAAGATATTTTCAAAAAGTTTGACTAAATTCTACTTTAAAAAAGGAAAGAAGTACTTAAAACGGCGTGAATATAAAGCCAAGTCTACGATTTGAAGATTACAGGACGTAGCTCTTGCTGAGACGATCAAAACGGATATATAGATCGTCTAAATCAGAGATCGAATGAGGAGATTATGGCCCTCTGCCCTGACGGATAAGTTCGAGACCGGACTAGTTCGAAGGAGCGGACAAGTCTGGGCCGGCCTAGTCCGAGGGTGCGGACTAGTTCGGCTTTATCGAAGGGAACAACTCTCTGCAGTCCGCAGCTTGGCTCAGATATGTTCGGACATCCGGATAAGTTCGAAGTGAGCTACATGCCCCCTCTTTAGAGTTTGGCCAAGTCCGAGACACCGGATAAGTCTGATGATGTCAATTTCGGTTGTTATTTCTTTTTTAAATTGTAGGATCCGAAACCTTTCGAGTAAGACCACCCCATCTCTATAAAAAGAGGCCTTAGGCCGATTGAGAGAGTCCACCTTCAATCGTCAATCAAATATATCTTTACTTTTTATCTTTTTTACCTTAATATCTTCTAAATTCTAGTTTCTGTTCTTCTCTCGTCCCAGCGATGTTGGAAGACAATCTGGCTGGCCTGCTGAGCCCGAATCAACTCTAAGAAAGTCTTACTTCATCGGGGTCGCTCGATCTTTCAGTTGCTGTTGTGATTGTGACTAGGCGATCCGTCGTTCCGCACACAGACGTGCGCGTGATGTGTTGATCCAGATATTTCCGGTTTAATTACTCTAATCAGGAGTGGTCGCAGTCGTCTACTCCTTCCTTTCTTAAAATGATATCGCCGTTGATTTTAAATCTCAACTTTGATTATTTATTTTATTAAAAAATTAATTTAAATATGTAAAATTTTGAACTATGTTTTAAATACATTTGATAATAAAGTAAATTATAACAAAATATATAAAATATATTATAATTTTTAAATAAAATAAATAATTAAAATTAATATTTAAAATCAACAGCGACCTCATTTTAAAAACGAAGAGATTACCTAGGTAGTTTCGCTCACAGGGAAGGTTCATGCATCCGAGTGGCTTGGCGAATCGTTTTTTTTTTTAATTAAACTCTCATCACCGCCTTTCACTTTCGCCGAGCTCTGCCTAAACCCAGATTAAACAAAAATAAAGCCGTGGTGAGCAGCGCTCGGAGAAGAAGCTCGATGACCCAGCATCATCTGGACGCATGGACGTCGGTAACTAGTTTAGCTAGTTAATTAACCGCGTCTTGTTTGTCGCACGCCTGCTCGAGATCAACTTTACCTTTGGTCGATGGATTCCGGCGAGATTGTAGCTTTTTCCACTATCCTAAATGGCGAATATAAAAAGTGTCCACCCATTAAGCTAATCTAATCAACAACAAAACGTATTTTTTAATCTAGCGTCCGCGAGATGGGATACTATCAGCAATTTTTAATCGTCAAAGAAGCTCGCGAGGTACGGTCAAACTCGTACGTACCTGTAGCAGCAGCCTGTAATTTCGCCTTGTGCCGACTTCCACGGTCACGCCACGTGTGGCCTACCGGGCCGTACGTGTTATAGTGCGTAGTACGTGCGTACGTACGTACACCGCCGTGCGCGTACGTACAGATACGCGGACGAACAGCTAGCGATGGCTTCTGGATCTGGTCATCTGGACAACCATTCTCTACAAAGTAAACTTATCAAAGAATGCAGGGCGCGAAGGGGCAGTGAGAGCGGCGAAGGGAGCGGCGCGGTGGGTGCACGATGCACCACTGGTCTGGCCTTCTCGTTCCGTGATATCGTGTACCCCCCACGTCCGTCGCGGTGATCCACGGTACGCATCGACGTCAACGGCGATCGACCTAATAAGTCAAAAACATCACCTTAGTTAACCAGCTTTGGTCGCGCACACTCTCACGAGCGAGTTCCTGCGGACAATCACCGTCGACAATCACACCCCTAATCACACTTGTATTACCTCATGGGCTAAAGGTATGATGGTGAAGATTTATATATGGAAAGTTCTAACTGTTCACTTACAAATTGTTCATGATGAGTAAGTACTTGCTCAGTGACGATGTGTGACAATACATCGGTACAACAACAATGTTATAGCCATACCATGAAAACATTTTGAAGTAAATACATCGCACAAAATTTTTTAATTCTTTTAGGCCAAGTGTCTACACCTCAGGTGGATTTCATGCAAGGTTCGTTATCTTTGCAAAAAAAAAAATGTTAAAGGAACAAAACGAAATGGCATCTCAAATATTTGGTGTAAAGTTAGATGAACCTGTAGCTTTTGAAATGTAGTACATCAAAAGAATCAAATGTCAATGTCGATTCTAAACAAAGAATATATAAAGCAATCCATAGGTCTAAAAAAATGATAAAAAGGCATTTAGTATATTCATACTGCCACATACCATATATTCCTTAAAAAAGGAATATGAAAGAAAAATAAAGATAAAATAGTTGATGAAAGTTGTGATAGTGTCTATGAAACACATGCATATAAGAGGGGCCATATGGAAGCAAATTGAGTAAATATGAAATCTCTTAATAGGAACGCCGACAAAATGCTAGTTTTTGGGTGATGCATTACCAAGCCCAGGGTTTTCAAAACAGTGAAAATCGATCTAGTTTTCGCATTTTTCAGTGAAACCGATCGGTCTAGTTTCATCGAACGATTGGTTTTCAATTTAAAATTTTAAAAGAAATTCAAAAAAGGTCAAATCAGTCGATAAATAGAAAAATCGAGCAGTAAACCGGAAAATTTGGTCAAACTGATTTGATTTCAAATTCAAAAATTCAAAACAAAAAGAGTCGAGCGGTAAAAAAAAATCAAGCGGTTTTCATTTTAAACCCTATTTTTATGTTTGCCCAGTTTTTACAATTTACTGTAGTGATTTTTCTAGTTTTCAAAGAAATAGACCAAACTGGTCAGGGCTGGTTTTCACAATACAAACGGTAACTAAAACCTTGGTCAGGTTTAACTATAGCTACAACTTGAAATGAGAAGTCACCTCCTTGAGAATTTGATCAGACATCGCAACAAAGTTCTAGCTGTTGGGTGATTCAATGACAGGGCTAAGTATAGCAGTAGTGATAAATGAGTAATTCCGTCTTTGAGAATTTGATCAAACATCCCAAAAAATTGATAGTTGTTAGGTGATGCATTGCGAGACCTAAGTATGGCTGTCGCTATAAATGAGTAGTCGTCTCCTTGAGAATTTGATCAAATATCACGATAAACTGCTAGCCATTGGGCGATTCATTGACAAGGCTAACAATAGTTGTATTGATAAATGAGTAGTTGGTTCCTTGAGTATTTGATCAAGTATCGTGACAAAGTGTTACTTGTTGGATGATGCATTGCCAGGCCAAACTATAGCTCTAGTGATAAATGCATAGTCGTCTCCTTGAGAATTAATAAAAAATCACGATAATCTACTAGCCTTTCAGTGATTCATTGACAGGGCTAGCAATAGCTATAGCGATAAATGAGTAACTGGTTCCTTGAGTATTTGATCAAATGTCGTGACAAAGTGCTAGCTGTTGAGTGATGCATTGCCAGACCAAACTATAGCTGTTCTGGTAAATAAGGAGTCGCATCCTTGAGAATTTGACCAAACCTCACGATAAACTGCTAGCCGTCGACTGATGCATTGCCAGGCTTATGCATTGCTAGACCTAACTATAGCTGTAGCGATAAAGGAGTACTCGCCTCCTTGAAATTTTGAAATCAAATCAAACTTCATGGCGAAGTGCTAGCTGTTGAATGATGTATTGCCAGACCAAACTATAGCTGTCACGGTAAATGAGTAGCCGCTTCCTTGAGAATGTGATCAAGCTTCACAATATAAAACGCTAGCTGTTGGGTGATGCATTGCCAAATCTAACTATAGCTGTAGTGATAAATGAGTAGTCGTTGCCTTTGAAATCTGAAATTAATCAAACATCACGATGAAGTGCTAGCACTCTACATGCAATTTTATTCCATTTAGGAGTATTAGATTAAACTTGTTTACAAAGACTTTGGGTGATGTATCATTGCAACTAACCTATTGCCACAATGATAAGATGTGAAATCACAAGAGCCTCCTTTTTCCCTTGCTTTCAAATTGGATACAATAAACACAGTAAAAAATGCATTGCATAAATGATGAGTGAATAATAGCATATTGCGGAAAATATTAAATGTGTGTCAAAATAAACGTTGGTGGCATTCTTCAAAAATTTTGGTCAATTGTTTGGTAAAGCTGGCAGTAACTTTCACACAATCAACAGATTCAACACCAAAGAGATAGTAGTGGATTTTTTTTAAAAAAAAGAAAGCAGAGTTGGTGTAGGCCTGTAGGTAGCATAGTATTCTCTTCATTTTAAAATATAGACATTTTTATTTACTAAAAGTCAAATTTTTATCACATTGATTATTAATAATATATATATTTAATAATATTTATTATATAAAAATATATTTTTTAATTCATCATTAAATAAATTTTTATAAAAATTATATTTTTATATTAAAAATTAAGTAATTTTCTAAATATTATTAATTGAAGTTAAAAAATTATTTGACTTTATTTAAACTTAAAAATATTTATATTTTAGAACGATAGCAGCATAAATCTCCGAAAAAAAATCATTTCCAAGCCTCCCCGTCTCTCTTTCTCCAAAAGCAAGTCTCTGGCTCCTCTCTCTCTCTCTCTCTAGTTGCTGTTAATGGTACTACATGCCTGTCGTTGCCTTGGCGGAGATCGGAGAACCGGATGCCTTTGATGCGTGACTGGTTGGTGTTTCCCTCTCTCTCTCTCTCTTTTTATTTATTTATTTCTTCACCCCTTCTCATCGTATCGCTGGCTTGGGGACTAGGAGAGAGAAAGGGGGATCGATAGTAAAGCCAAACAAAAATCAGCAGCCGCCCCTCTCTCTCTCTCTCATTTCGTCTCCTTTTCCTCGCTCTCCTCCCCATCCGCTTCCGTCCTCCCCCCAAAATCAAACCTCTCATCACCACCACAAAGCTCCTCACCATCCTCTCCGTCTGCTCGCCCTGTGGATCTACCGGGATGCTGGCGCTGTGGCGCATGTATGCGCGCCGCTGGGGAACGGATTTGAGGAAAGGTGAGAACTTTGGTGTCTTCCGAGTTCAGAGTTCTCGCCTGCTGTGATTTTGACTTCCTTGCCCGAATCCGTGAGATTTTTTCTGGTTTACCGTTTTAATCTCTCTTCATTGCTTCTTCTACTCTCGCCGCTGGTGGATTGGCCTATACGGAGTGGATCTCTCTCGGTCTCGGTCTTTTCTCATATTTTCTCCCGTTGCTTCTGCTTCTGCTAGATCTCCGCTGTTCTTCTTTCTCACTTGATTCGTCTGATGTTCATAGCTATGCGGCGAAGTTTTTGATCCCGTCGATGTGTGTTTTCGAGATTTGCTGATTATTAGTCACTGTGTTCCAGTCTCGTGCTCCTGTGGGCTATTCATTTCCAAGCCAAAATCTCTACACCAGGCCATAGATTAGGCATCTTAATCCTATCCTCCTTTACTGGCTTCTCTGCCGTATTTCTGGTGAATCCTCCTTTTTCCATTCCTTTATTGCTATTTATTTCCCTATCAAGAAAGCACTAGAATACAAGCTTCCTTCCCAGCTTGTAAACTGTTCATGCCTCGTTCATTGCTGTTCCCTTTGCGCCAATCCTCACACAGGCTGCTTGATCCAAGTAAGCTCCCCCTCTATCTGCTTAGTGACTTACTCCCTCTGCTTCTTACCGTGGTGTGGTATTTCATGTGTTTTGAGCTTGTCCAATATGAGCTGTTCTTCCCCTTTGTTCTGTTCTCTCTTCGATCGATCTCTATATTACTATTTTTGTCTGCATAAAGTGATACCGTTAGCTTACCCAGGATGAGCTCGTCGGAGGTATGGACATGAAATAACATAGGTCTTGGTTTCTATCTGCAGGTGCCTGATGAAGTAGTAGGTTGCAAAGGGAGCATAGTTTCTTGCTTTCCGCCTGGTTTTCTTACCATCTTGGTATGCTGGAGTGCAGGGATAAGAGCAGTCCCACCAATTGCTTCAGAGCTCTTGGGCTTGGGGCGCAAACTGTAGCAGTAGTAGATCTGGAGGGAGCAGCAAAGGCGTTCATCAGATGTTATCCAGTGAGCTCCCTTCCGGCCCCTCATGCTCCTCCAAGTCTGCTGGCCCGGGTGTGAGAGGCAGAGCTTATCCGGCGACGTCTGCGGCAGAGGCGCCGACGTGCCACGACCCCAGAGATCTAGTCCAGCCGTTCCCGAAATTCTCCATCAGGTAGAGAGAGAGAACCTTTGATTTAGTACCTTGGTAGATAGATTAGTTTGTGCGTTTAAGATTGCTGGATCTGTCTTTCTAATGCGTTGATTAATTATTAGTTGCTGCTTTGAGGGGTCGGATCGGGCATGAATGGTCGCTTTCAGGTTTAATCCGTTTTATTGTTTGGAGGGTTAAATATGCTTATTTTTCTGGTGATTAATAAAAAGGTGTCCTTTTTTCACCCCGTAGAATTTGAAAATAAAAGGATGCTCCTTTGATGAATCTTTGTCCACCATCTTATGGTTTTCTTTTCCTTGCTTTGAGTTTGTGGTTCGGCGATAAACAGCAGCCAGACTACATATTTTGTGGATTGAAGTTTTGAAATGACAGCATATTCAGTAGGTTCTTGTTTGCATCGTGCTCCTCTCTCTTTCAACATATGGCTAAGCAGTTCGACCTCATACGGTTTGGCGGCACTCTAGATGCAGTTTTCTTCATCTAGGTAGTATTAGCATATGCTGACAGGTTCATGTTTCTGTCGCTGTTTTTTCAGGGATTATGCTCTTGCTTCAAGGAGCAAAGGCGTCAAGAAAAGCTGGCCCTTCCATCCAACCTCATTGCAGCTCTGCTTGAAGCGTGGTGTGAAAGATCCACTGCCTCCATTCCAGCCTCCTGATTTGATCCGGTCACCACCGTTTGATACTGTTACAAACATCGAGCATTCTGTTGTGCATTCAGAGGCCATCGCTTGTGTTGGTCTGGTGAAGACTAGAGGTGCTGGTTCGTTAAACATTGATACAAGTGATATCAACTTCCAGTCAAGCCAACCAGTAGATGAATCATCGCTTGGTCCATCACCGTGTACATCACCGGAAGATGGAAAATCTGGTATTGACCAAGTGGGCAGTACGAATGAATCAGATCATACTGATGGGTTGATACACAGAGATCTTCAAGACAACAGTTGGACAAATGCAAGTCGACAAACTGAGGTTGCTAGGTCCACATGGCGGTCGAAAAATCTTGCCTCCTCATGCGAGACATCACAAAAGAAGTGCAAATTTGTTGTCAAGCTTGGCACCCCTGATATTCAGCGAACAGAAGACATGGCATCTAACTCTAGCTCAGTTTCAGATCCAATAGCTTCAAAGACTTGTCCTGTTTGCAAAGTGTTTGCTTCAAGTTCGAACACAACACTGAATGCCCACATAGATCAGTGCCTTTCTGTCGAGACTAATTCTGAGCTTGCTGAAACGGTTCCCGTGAAGTCGAAAGTGAAAGCAAAGAAGAAGAACACTGTGAGTGCCCACATAGATCATTGCCCTTCAGTTGAGTCTAATACACATATTGTTGACAAGGTTCTTGTGAAGCATAAAGTGAAAGCAAAGAAAAAGAGGTTGATGGTGGACATATACAAGACTGCCCTTCCATATACACACGGAGATCTTGATAAGAAGAATGGCACTAACTGGGCGACTGAATTAGCTACACCCATGGTAAACAATGAGGTTTGCACTGAGAACCGAAGCCCAGAAGTTTTACCGTTTGGCACAAGAGATGATGAACGGGAAGGAGATGTCTATGTTGATTCTAATGGCATAAAAATTCGAATTTTGTCAAAGAGTAGCGCTGCACCTTCAGTGCAGAATGCTGAGCTTGGTACAAAGAAATTTCCTAGTCATGAGATTGGGAAAGGTGTACTGATGAGGAAGAAGATATTGAAGGCTAAAATGTTGAAGAACAAGCTCAATATGGATGGAAAGAAGTACAATAAACGGTGCCATTTGAATTCCCAGGTACGTGTTTTTTTGTTTTAAATTAATGTTAAGGTTATTTCTGACTGGAACTTCAGTACTATATTTATTTTCTGAATGTGACCAGGGACCATTGCATTATTCCATGAGGCATGTATTGATTTTTGCCAGGCCAGTTAGATCACAGCTCAGAATGTTTTGACTGATGTGGTTGTTGTTTTGTGAACTCTCTTGAAACTCTTGTTATAATTACATGCTTTGTGAAGGAATGTTAAGAGCAGAGGTTTAACTTGAACATGATGATTTTAGCTTGCAACTGTAGTGTAGATGTAAGGGCATAAGCAAATGTTTACCTTAACAGTTGTGCCTATTATTTAATTGCCACAAAGCCCTTTGTGCCAGAGATGACAATAGTGGCCATGGCATGTTAACAAAAAAAAAAAAAAACTTCCAGTTCATGGCAGCAACATTCTTTAAAATTTGAATTTTTCAACAGTGTAAATGAGTTTATTATGTCTGATATTAGTTTCCATATGAAATGGTGTAGGGTGGATATGACTATATCTCTTATTTTTTATATGTAATTGAACATTCCTCAATTGCATATGATAATAGTTTGTTCTGTAGTCCATCTCTTTCAATTAATCCATTTTGTGCCTTGATTTATTTCTGTGAGACATGTGCAGGTACAAGCACACCCAAATGGTCGCATTGAAGAGGAAACCACTGCAGGGGAGCTGCATGCACGCAATCCTACTGAAATCACCAGTCATGATGGTTCAGGGACTATGAGGATGAGTTCCAAACGCTCCGATATCAGCAAGAATGTTAGCAGAAAGCTTCGTGATAAAACATTTGATAAAGTAGCTTCCGGAGCTCAGAGATTGATGAGGAGCGGCAGGCTTGGCCTTGTTAGCTCTCGCGTTCCAGAAAGTCATATTGGGGCACTTTTTGTCCAGCAACCGGATGAGATGGGCACTACTTCAGAAGCCAACGGTGTTGAGCAGAGTAATGAGTCTTCAAGATTGCTGAGATTGTCGTCAAAAATTCCTCTGCAGAACAGTGTCTTACCAAGAGTACCTCGATCAGCTGCTGCTGTCGCAAAGAGAAAAATTAGGGAGATTGGAATGAGAGAAGCAAATAAGTCAGAGAATTATGATATAATAAAGAACTCCAACTCTATGAAAAGATCTGGAGCTCGGAGTTCCTTCTCTGCTGCAGGTCCAAGCAATGGACCTAGTGGAGTAACATCTACCTCTAAGAAGTTCCAGAAGCAAAGATCTTTGTTGAGGACTGGTAGGCGTACATGTTCGAGTTCTGATAGCAAGCTAGTTAATGGTTGTGGCCAAGACAAGGAACCTGATACCAGATATGCAAGCAAGAAGCTCAGACGCAGTAGCACGCTCAAGTTTGTGAAGCATACTGAAGAGGATAGTGCAGATTACGACTTCTCTTTTGGAGGTGACATGCCACTATCAGGGCAGCAGGACAAGCAGTATGATGCGGCACAACAAAAAGATGGCACACAAATGGATTATGAAGGTGAAGAACCTGAAACTGACAATCCATATGCTTCGGTTTCTAGAAATGATACTGCAGCTCTTCTGGATAATTCATCAATAACATCGACTAGAGATGACTCTAATCAAGAGCATGGTTTGCCATTCAGACAGGACTCACTGGATTCTCCTCTTTCAACTGCCTCAACTATGTCTCCAACTCCTCTAAAGTATTCAAGGACTAAAGAGTCAGAACCAGGTCCATCAACCATTCAGACCATTGAAGAGCGAATCACTGGGAGCTTGAATAAAGAAACCATGTCAATGCCGATAGTCAGAGAGAGTGAAGAGCTGCCTAATGAGAAGCCATGTTGTTGTTCTTGTCGGGGAAGTATTTCCAGAGAGTCTCAGTTACAGCATCAAAGTGAGGCAGCCAGACCAATGCTGAATTTTGCTGGAAAGCAGGTTCCACAGCTGCACATTGGTTTGACGGCATCATCATCTTTTAGCACTTACCAAAGAACCACCACAAAGGCTAACACTGTCTTAAACTCACATGATCAACCATTAGCAGCTAAGGTTTCCACTGAAACTTCTGTGAACCTCCCATCTTATATAACAGATTGTAAGCTTCCCTCTTTACAAACTCAGCTTCCTTCACCATCAAATCCTGTTCTGAGACTGATGGGTAAGAATTTGATGGTGATGAACAACGAAGAGAGTGTGCATCTACCAGCACCAAGTTCAGACTACATCCTGAGAAGGAATTATGTGGAACCTGTTGGTTTTCTGCCACCGAACTACAATCTTTCCAATGATTCTGCTTTTATGAACATGACTCCAGAAGCGGCCAATCGTCAAATTCCTCCACCAAATGTTCAAGCTGGCAGCTTTGCTGGGCCTTCATTGCACAGTAATTCCATGATGCAATCTGATTATTATTCCCAGCAGAAGTCCTACCGAAACCTTGTACCGGTTACGCGTCATCCTACCTACATGATGAAAGAAGTGATTGTGATTGATGACGACTCTCCTGAACTCAGAAATGAGACACAAGTTAGCATGCTGCACCACACTGCCCCCTGTCTTCCATCGCCTCCAATTTTACCCAGGGGGAGGGCTGCTGGTTCCCTGCCTGTCTTTGCAAATGCTGGCTCAGGGGTTGGTGTTAACTCATCATCAAATCAAGGAAGCCAAACTGAAGCAGCCAATCCTTACATCCAAAATTCGTTCTTGGTCCGCTCTCAAACTGGTTGCATCAACCCGTCCGTGTACTCCTCGCAAAATCTTCGGTGATAGTTTCTCAGACAACTCAAATGACCGGGAGAACTCCATTTAGCTTGCTGGTCATTAGCATCAGAGTGGGGGGGAAATGAGAGTTTTGTGATGGGTCTCAAATGCTGAGATTAGTGTTCATGCGTGAGTTATCTGACTTTGATGAGGATTTTTCACATAGGCTGCTTCATTGGGTTTTTTTCCCCTTCAAGGTAAACTTGTTTGCCTACACAGTAGTACCTTAATTACATCCTGCAAAAGTTGCAGTAAGTAATACTACAGTAGTATGCAATGCCGAATAGCAATCCAAAGGAATACTAGAAAATATGCGTGGCGTTGCCACGCACCCATTTTTATTTTGTTATGTCACCCTATTGTTACCTCCATTTTCAACAGAAAGGATCATTCACTGATAATATGATCTTGAAGCTAAGGAGAATGTAAGAAAGTTCATAATTAAAAAAATTATCAAATTTCGGCACCATATGTTAGGTCACTTGCTGCTAAGAATTGATGAAACAAATCAAGCACAAAGAAACAATTTGCACTGGTTGATCCTCCAAGGGTTAAAAGTGGTTCACAGGAACATATGACGGATAACATGTTAGTGTTTGTGATAAATAGAGCAGTCTAGAATATAAAAAAATTCCTAAAAGAACTGTTGAATTGCCAGTTTCTTCAATCTGATCGAGACCACCACATGTACAGTTATATGATTCAAAATATCATATAAAAGGCAAC